>JABSTL010001002.1:0-19974 GCA_013759095.1 Fusarium sp. NRRL 29148
CTGACTCCCCTCATCCGTGCAGAACCATAGCGGCGCATCCATATTCGTCACGTCGCCCAGCAGCGGCTTTACCAACGGGAGAACCTCCCTCGCACTGGAAGGCTTCGCCTCAAGACCTGCGTTTGCGCGACCGGTTTTGCACCATGGATTCGCGCAGTGGGACTTGCCGCAGCCCGTCATGAGCTGCCCGAGGTAGCGGCGCTCGATGCGGCGCTTGAGGGCTTTGCCTTCGGGGTCGTGCATGCTCACGTATAGGGGGCCGAAGCAGATTGAGCAGAGACCGATGGAGTTGGAGGCTTGGTCGGTGGAGGCGGTTTGGCGGACTTGGCCTCTTGATCCGACGCCGAACATTGTTCTTCCGCAGTTGGCGTTGCGGCAAATTGGGGGCTTGAGACGGGAAACTTTGTCGAGCTCGTGGTGCTTCAGATGTGTCTCCATATCTTTCAGACGAACAATCTTATCGCAGAGGTGACATTCTGTTGTCCGTGTTCCATCTGCAAGTTCATGGGCCGTTAACCCAGAGAGAACGACCTCTGGGCTGGGATTGAAAGGATCGCCTTCTTGGGGAACCTCGAGATGACAGAATCGGCAGAGGATCAACTTCCCAGGACATACGCTCGTCTGATGCCTCGCCAAATCAGCCATCGAATTCGTTGAAAATTCGCAGTGTGGACATTGTCGCTCTGTGTGAAAGATGTCATCATGTTTGGCCTTACTCTCTGTCGAGTTTCCAAAAGCACTGTCCTTCTCACAATGCCAATGCGCTTCCCATTCAGGAGAGCCCTTCTTAAACACAGATTTGCACTTCGGGCAAACGATGTTATTCCTCCGACAGAAGTTTTCGTGTAGAACCATCGTCCGCTTCGGAACGAATTGCAAACAGTTGCTGCACTGCTCCTCATCAGCAGAGCGTTCTTGTTCACCAGCTCCATTGGATAGCCCATTCGTTGCATCCTTGGCGTCTTGTAAGTCAACCTTGGCTCGTAGTGAGTACTGTAATGTCTTGGGTGATTCCGTGGCGTTGGGTTGTCTGTAACCATGCACCGATATCGTGATCTGCTCCGCTCCCTCCAACTCTACATTCGTAGGACTTATCACAATCCTCTTGACCCCATCAACCGCTGGTGAAAAATCCCCAAAAACATGAACACTTTCCCGTGGCAGCGCTCGTTGTCGCGAAGATTTCGGAGTAACAAATAAATCTAGCGCATCCTCATCTTCATCAGTAGTAAGTTCAATCGCAAGAGGTTGCGATTTATTCCACGACGGAAGCACGTAATCGACGTATTCACCCTCAATGACCTGCCCCTCAACAGCCTTCCAGATATCAATCTCTCCGCCGGTAGAGCTTCCATCCGTAGTTCCTCTTTGGGCAGACATGATTCGTCGTAATGTTTCACGCGCTTGTTCTTCGTCCAAAGCTTCGATATCGACTTCGAGATCCGTGTCCACGACGCAGATGCCGTCTCCCTCAGGAGCGACCTTATCCACGAGCAACTTGAACTCCTCCCCGCGCGCACCCTTCACCGCCAGCATCGAACCCTTGCTTAGGGTCGTAAAATTCTCTCGTAATTGTCGCTCGAGTAATGGTTTCCAATCGTCGGGGTTGTAGCCTGCTTCTAGAGGTCTGAGTCGAACGTACGTGCCCTTAGGAAGTTGTCGGGCCTCGACTTTAATCTGAATACCGTCAAGTTCCATCCGTTCGCTTTCCTGTGCGGTATCTTGTTCCAGATTTATCACCTCTTTCGGCGACACGAATTCATCCTCTTGAATGCCCAAAGCCTCCGTCAACCACGGACTCAACCCCAATGTTCCCTCCGACGCCGAAAACTCCCTAATACCCGCAAACACAGCATTCTTGTTCTTCGGATTAACGAGTCTGAATGTTAGAGGATTCGGTAGTTGTTGTGCGGTATCGGCATCGCTCGAGGAATACGACCATGGATCTGATCGAGCAGTCGTCGTCGAAGGTCGAGATCGCGCCGCAGCTAAAAGTTGTTCAAGAGCAGATTGCGGGAGAAGAATCTTGTCACCGCGAAGATTCTTGGTCGCGATCACAGAGGGACTTATCACGGGCAATGCGCTGGACCAGCGCAGGGGTGCAGGCTCTTCCATGACTGGGCTGTAATGTGTAGAAGTTATGATGTGAGGGTCTGTGATGATCTGGTGGGGGGGTTTGATAAGATGCAATTACGTAGTGGCGATCAAAGACGAAAAACAACATTCATGGAGTAAGGAACAGAGATAGAAATGGCAATCAATTAAAACTATTTTTGTTTGAAATCCAAAATGTCGTTAATACACAGATACTGAACCACGAGAAACAGACTCTCAGCGGCGATGCTCAGTCAGCTACTTCGGTGACGTTCTTCCAGCATCGTCCAGAAGCCAGAACACATCAGATTTCAGCTGCCTACGAGCCTTACATAATCGGAAATCCGATCTCCGACGGACTAACAAAACACCGATATCTTGCTGCTGCTCATCTCGTACGCGCTCGGTATCAGAGCTGTCATTACGGAGTAGATCTCGCAGATCCGTATCATGAGTTGACTCAAAGCACAGACAATGTCCAACTCTTAATATCATGGTTAAAATTAGACTACAGACTATTCATCTCTCCCTGTTCCAGACATTGGTTTCCGTGCAGTCCGGGGAGAATACCGCCTCACTTTACACGTAGCAAGCAGTGGTATTTGTTGTACAGTGATCAACGTGGCTTGAACAAAACTACGCGTAATTCCAGACACGGCACAGAGCATAATCACACAGCAGATCCGTCTTGGCAAATCTGGATGGTCGATCGAAACAAACACTTCTTTTTTTATTCACCGCTCTTACAAGTCCGCGACTGTGAGTGAAACAGAGTTGGTGTTTTGACCCCCACAGAATTTGGCTAAATGCAGCGCAACCTAACCCATCCATGATGGCTGAATTCAAAGCGGTCATGAGAGACCCGGCAATGCATCCCCGGACCGACGAGATATACAGACTCACAGAGCTTGATTTAGGTTGGCGCTACAGATTCCAATCTTCTGTTCAACTAATTGCCTTCAAAAGACATTAATTTCATCATTGTCTCAACTGAGGTTATCATCTTGGCAATCTCGGACGCCGAAATGTGAGATCTGCAAAACACCTGGCATGCTGATCAGGGTAGCGGTACACCTTCGAATGTGACACAGCTCATTTTACCCGCCAAAGGGGACTCTTCTGATCTACGGCACAGAAGTCGAGTACATAGGACCCCTACACGCAACCTACCCATGCTCATTAGCTCCCGCCGCAAAGCTCAGCTATTGAATGGTGCGCCTCTCGAGATAAGATAGATCCCAACCTTGGGTTTTGGTGATGCCATCTTGTCAAGATATCATCAGTCTGGCCGATTCCTCACCTTGGACGATGCATCCAATCCCCACATCGACTGCTCACACGGGCCGATCCCCCCCTCACACTCACATTGCACTATGCATGCCGTTATTCTGTATCCGGTTCAGCCGGAACGTCTTTTTTTTTTTAATTCTTTTGGTGTTGTTGAGAAAAGGTCCCCCCACTTGATCATCCAAGCTTGTCAACTAACAAGCTTGTGTAATGTTAATGTAGCTTGACTCACAACGTCAAACCCTCCGAGCCACCTGAACTTGGCTCGCCAATCCAATCTCATCTCAGCCCATCTCTGCTATTATCCCGGGCCATGTCCTCCCCATCCCACCCAAACGGTGCATGCTGTATCTCCCCCAGACCAAATCTGTTCCCAGTAAATCATTGCCGCTTTGGCCGCTGGCATGACACGGCCCATCCCTCATGTCTTGTCTCAACATGTGTACTGTAGTCTACTCCGTATATAGTAGCTATATATTCTTCACCACCAACCCTCCTCTCCTTCTCTATCATTTTCCCCCTTATATCCCCCAATTAGCCCTCCTTGCCAGTTGGGCTGCTTCATCATTGAATACCCAATCTTTTATAATACTCATGCCAGCCTGACATGAGCCAAGTTATTGTCGACCACCAAACGCGCGCAGAGATCACTCAGATCCAAACAAAGGGCTTGACCCTCTTTGACACTCTATACAATTCCCTCGTCCTTCGTCACACCCTTCCCTACCTCCCTGTATCAGGCCTTTTAAACCTCGCCGCAACGTGTCGCGATATTCGTCATCTTCTCCACGAAACGCCCGGTACCTTTCGTCACATCGATCTTACACGGGTCAAGACAGCGCATTGCGAAGACGCCCATAAAGAAACAGAGCGCAATCTTGCAGTCTGGCATAATGTCACTCTTTCTGATTACCTGACTGAAGATGAGTGAGTTCACCCATCGCTTGTGTCCACTATGCATACCCTTGTCCTCTGCGCTGCGACCACTTTAAAACGGCTGTTAGCTTACAGGATCCATAGCTTCTACGCCGGGCCCTTGAGGGGCATTTTCTCTACCCTACGACAACGCGATATTCTTCGTGATGTCCAATCTCTAATCCTCGACGGGCTCTCCGTCACAGCTGAGCTGTGTCATGAGATCATCAACGATCCGTCATACAGCGTGCGCATGCTCTCGATCCGCGGCGTCAATAACCTGAACCAGGGCAAGCTTCGCGCAGCGCTAGCATACGCCTGTCGCAGCTCCCGCCCAGAGAACACCCCACGACTCAAAGCAGTCTACGTCTTCGGCCCCATGCCCTGCGACGAAAACTCCCAGGACTCTGCTGATGCATGGTGGTCCAAGAAGGGCCGTGTTCTCAACAGCACCAGCGACATGGACGATTGGGCGCAGTGCCTACTCGCCTGCCAGGGCCTCATCTCCTTCGACGCAGTGCTCTGCCAGGGTCCTCGCCACGCCAGCTCACCAGCCTTTGGGTCCTGCAGCGTCTCCTCGCCGTGCAGCCCAGCGATCGGTACCTTCTCCGTTGGTGGCTGCGCGGGCTGTGGCAAAGCGCCAGAGGGTGTCATGACGGCTGGGACGCACTGCTCTTCGCTGCCGCTGCTAGCTCCGCCGCCGATCCTCTCGTCATCCGTGCAGGCTGCCACGACGCCGCGCCCCGGACATGAGGATTTCGTGCCGAGGTGTGCTGATTGCTTGAGGGATAGGTTCTGTGTTGCGTGTAATAAGTGGTGGTGTGAGACGTGTTATCATCCTTTTGGTGGTGATGATGTGAAGAGACATGTTTCGCGAAGCTGCTGGGAATGCGGCATCAATGTGCGCACTGCACCTTACTTACTGTTATTGAATATGGAAGCTAATTGGTATCTAGTGCAATGATTGCATTGAGCGCACGCAAAAGTTTTGCAAAAAGTGCGGCGGCGGATACTGTCTCATTCACAATGAAGGATCATCAAGCGCATTTGTAAGTCCCTCAATCCTCCAAACAATACATTTTACTGACTGTTTCTAGTGCGACTGTATGTTATTCTCATCTCACTTCGTTTCAATCATCTAACTTGCTTCACAGGGTGTTTCTGTCGAGGTCGCGGTCTCAGACGAGTCTGATGCACCACGCATATGAATGACATGTGTCAACCAAGTACCAATGCAACCTCACATCTGATCATGGTACACCAAATGACTTGGCGCATCTACAAGGTCCCTGGAATATGAAATGGAGTCCCCTTTTGAAAAGTGGACTGAGCGAGGCGTCATGATGAAGCGTATTCGGATTTTCCACTCTTAATGCTTTTCTTTTCTTTGCTGCTTGGTTTTGGAGTCGAGGCGTAAAATATGGAATGGGATGAAACTCGACTCTTTCTCAGAATACTCACCACTTTTTTTGCTTTAAATAATTGATAAGGACTGGCTCCTGGAATCATACCACTTTTCTCACTCTAATCTTGAATAAGTCGATCCAGATGAGATATGGCACGATACCATCTCGAACCACTGACTGCACCCCAGTTCCTCCCCGCTCGGAGACAAAGTAGATCCGATAGAAACAAGTAATGGAACGGGAATGGAACATGTTAGTGAATCCACTCATTTTGGGGGTTTCATTTGGGGGTCACGATCTTATCTTTATTATTATTCCAATGCTGATCGCTCACCTTAAAACCATCTCATCCCCTCTCCTCTGTCCCTCCATTGAGCTTTCAATCTCACAACGTGCGCGTTTGACAGGCCAGATCCGTCAAATGGCGCAACCAAATGCGCAAATTACGTACTCGGTCCAATACTTCTCTTTCAGGTTTGGTTTGATTTGGTCTTGTCGGTCCGTCGGGCGGGAAATTCCCTCTCTGTTGATAATGATTCATCATAGAGTGACCCAGATACGCTCGCGATCGCGCTTGATGGCGGTAGATCGCTCGATTAGGGGCGACCCTTGAAATTACTAACGGACCCTTGTTTTCTCTTTCGTGATAGATATCTTGGCCTCATGGGAATCTTTTCTCTTCGGTGATTTCATTCTGTGATTCTGTGATTTTTATCAGATCCCGATATCGCCGAGCCCCTCCTCCACTATCCGAAAACTCCAACGCCGCAAAAAATAACGGACCCAAGATCAAGCGCATTCTTTTCACCTCGCGATAATATCTCATTCTTGATCATGGCGGATGAAAGAAAACCTCTCTCAGAGGTCATCCCTCCCCTCATCCTCGGAACAGCAACGTTCAACCACCAATACCATCCCGATCCAACTCACATGCCCTACACGGACATCGTAGGTCGCGCCCTCGCCCACAACATCCTCGGCTTCGATACATCGCCTTACTACGGCCCCTCCGAGATCCTCCTCGGCGATGCGCTGCGAAAATTGACGCCTCCCCCGCCGCGGGAGAACTACTTCCTCATCACGAAAGCTGGGCGCATTGCGGGCGATGAGTTTGACTACTCGCCCACTTGGATCCGATATAGTGTTTGTCGCAGTCTTGAACGGCTCGGCACTTCGTATCTTGATCTTGTGTACACACATGATGTGGAGTTTGTTTCGCCCGAGGAGGTCCTCGCTGCAGTTACAGAGCTTCGACGGTTGAGAGACCAGGGTCTTGTTCGCTATGTCGGAATCAGTGGATATCCGGTTGATACGCTTGCGTCGCTGGCAGAGATGATCTTGCGCGAGACTGGAGAGCCTCTGGACGCTGTCATGTCGTACAGCAACTTCTGCGTGCAAAACAGCCAGCTAGGCAACAAGGCACTGCTAGATCGCTTCCAAGCAGCAGGCGTGGACTGCGTGCCAAACGCCAGCATGCTCGGCATGGGACTATTAACCACCCGCGGAATCGACAACAGCCCCATGCGCGCATGGCACCCCGCCCCAGAAGAACTCCGCGACCTCTGCGCCAAGCTCTCCAGCATCGCCCAAGACTCAGGCGAGCATCTCGAAGAAGTGGCTATCCGGTGGGCGCTTGAGAACTGGGCGCGCGTGGGCTCGCGGTTCGGCACAAAGATAAATCCCAGCGACACAGGCCGTCTCGGTGTAAGTGTCATGGGCGTTTCCAGCGTAGATGAGCTCGAGGAGACATGGGCGCTGTGGACGAGCGTAGTAGGCCTCGTAGGCAATGAAGAAGCGACGCAGCGCAAGGTGAAGATTGAGAGTCTGGTGAGGGAAAAGATGTGGCCTGCGCTTGGGGAGTGGAAGGATTATGCGTGGGGGAGTGGAGGGCCTGATTTTGTGAATGCGAGACGGGTTGAGGATATGGGGGTTGTGCCGAGGGATGAGACGGCGGTGCGGTGGAGGTTGATACCCAGTGCCATGGACACACCCAAGATTTAGGTGACCATTATGAATAGATGACTGTTTTCTGCTATGATGAGAGAAGTGGTGCAGGGCCAAGAGAATAATATGGGGATGTGCATCGTATCTCGCATTCAACCTTGCTTTAGCGCGACGCCGTCTTACAACTGCCGTGTCGATCATCTAGATCTTGCCTCTGAGATCTCAGTATCGAATGACGATGGATCTGAAGATGCGCTTGTTTCGTATTTCGTATTTTGGACGCGAATAGTCGTTAACTGTCTTCATGATAGATGAAATGGAATGGAATGTATAAGAGCTCCCCTTTGTCGGACATGATGAATGACAACTACATGCAAGACAGTCTCTATTATAAGACCTTAATCATGAAGTCGTCATACTCAATCGTTTCATTTCTCTCTTTGACGGCTCTGTTCACTTCAGCGGAACTGAAGTGTCGTCCAGAAGGGCCTGTTCTTCCACGTCCAACAGCCCTCACCCACTCGCCAATCTTCCAAGCTGCAACCACCAACCTGACTGAATCTCTCAACGCAGCTCTATCGGGCTCAATCACTGAAGGTTGGCCTACCAATAATGTCTCCTTCTCACTTGCAGTCGTAAGCGCAGATCAAGACGACCCTGGTGTGCCGATATGGGAGTACCATCACCTCGCAGCCGCCAACACAAAGGGCACAAAGGAGCTTGATAGAGATTCCCAGTATCTCATCGGATCTATAACAAAGGTGCTTACAGATTATCTGCTCCTAAAGAGCGGTATGAATCTTGATGCGCCGGTTACGGAGTATCTTCCTGAGCTTGATGGGAAGTCCAAGATTCAGTGGAGTGATGTGAGTTTGAGGATGCTGGCTTCATACTTGGGTGGTACACCGGCAAACTGTAGGTATCCTCCTCCACCTATATACAGCATGTTTATCGGTTTCAGATGGGTTCTCGGACTTCTATCTCCTAAAAGAAGTGTTCCTCGCGTATGGTCTTCCCCCGATTGAAGATAGCGACTATCCACCATGTGGTGTTGTAGGTCTTAACAAGGGTTGTACGGGGCAAGGTACAAAGAACTCATAACTATCCATTGAGATCTATGCTAATTAGAGTCAGAGATCTTGTCAGGAATGAGAGAGTCTTACCCACAGACTGCTCCCAACGAGAGACCGGCATACTCCAACATGGCCTTTATCATCGTTGGCATGGCTCTTGAGAAGTATACCGGTAAGACCTATGCACAGTTAATCGAAGAAATCATCTCAAATCCCTTGGATATGGCCAACACTTTTCCTTCGCCTGGCGATGATGATAACGCGGTAATTCCGCCTGGTGAGAGCAGTTGGGGCTCGGACTACAAATTGAACACTCCGTGAGTTGACCACGACGAAACCTACCTTTCAAAGGCTAACTATTACTAGTGCAGGAGGATTGGTCTCTTCCCTCTCTGATCTCTCCAAATTATCGCATGCCCTACTCTCAAGAAACCTGAACATGACCTCAACCGAGATCAACGGCTGGCTCAAGCCCATTGCCTTTGCAGGAAATGCATACACGTTGACTGGCATGCCTTGGGAGATACTACGTCTATCTAGCCTCACACCAGACCACCGTCATGCTGTTGCTGTCTACGGCAAAAGTGGCGGTGCGCAGAACTACAGAAGTCAACTGAGCTTGATTGATGACTACGGTATGGCGATCATCATCTTGACTGCTGGCCCGATGAAGGCAGCGCCTATTCTTACGAATGCTATGCTTTCTACCTTTATTGCCGCTGCGGATGGAGTGTCGCGTGAGCAGGCAAAGAGATATGAGCAGAGGTACATGAGCGATCACGAGGATGATGTTCTGATTGAGGCAGCACTGGAGCAAGACAACGACTCGATGATTCTGGCGTCACTTAATCGCAACAGTACAGACATCATCTCCAGTCTTACAGAGATATGGGGTCTTACATTGGGCGATTTTCTTCCAGAGGTTGGACACAAGATTCGAGTGTTTCCCAGCCAGCTTCGTGAGAATGCGACGTTAGATGGGGAACCGGTCGTAAGGGAGGTATGGCATTTGTGGCCTGACCTCAACTCGAGATTCGAAACAGATCTTCCTGGGAACGAGATTGAAGAGATGAATTGTGTTGGGTGGTCGATTCAAGATTGGGTTCATTATGGTGGTGAGCCTCTGGATAGGGTGTTGCTGTATGTTGGTGACGACGGAGGCGTAAGAGGGTTTGAGATACCTTTCTTGCGATCAGAAATTCTGTATCCAGCCAAACAAGACAGAGACTAAACAATTTCTCGCCAATGAATTGAGTACACATTAAGTTCAAGGCAAATCCTTGGTGAGCATTGAGCCCCCCTCATGCCAAGAGCAAGATGACTGCACATCATGATTTCAACTCATGATGGCTTACGTAACACCCCTCCCATCAAATCCATCGCGCTCAAACCTCCAAAAACCATCATCACCTCTCTCATCCCCCAACTCCCACCATGGCCGGGCCACGCAAACCCAAACCCGCGCCCCCCAAAGGCCCATCAACAGCCCTCGTCCTCGACAACGGCGCCTCCACCATAAAAGCCGGCCTCATCCACTCCTCCACGATCCCCTCCGAGCCCCGAATCATCCCCAACGTGATCGCCCGCGACCGCACGCGCAAAGTCTACGTCGCATCCGAGCTAGAAAAGTGTCGCGACTTTGGCGAGATACAGTTCCGAAGGCCTGTTGAGAAGGGGTTCATTGTAAACTGGGAGGCGCAGAAGGAGATTTGGGATAGGGAGATTTTTGAACGGGAGGAGTTTGAGCCTAAGGATGCGAGGTTAATACTCGCTGAGCCGCCGAATGGGCTGCCGACTCTGCAGGCGAATTGTGATCAGATTGTTTTTGAGGAGTATGGCTTTGCGAGTTATTATCGGGGGATAGGTAAGCTGTGCGATGGGCTGATGGGGCTGGGATGCTGATTGCGACAGGGTCGACGTTTAATGCGTATCACGATGTGCAGAATATCTTTCGAACGCCGCAAGAGGCCCCGACGGTCGCTAACACCCCCGCCGAAGTCGTCATGGTCATTGACTCTGGATACTCACATACAACCATCACACCAGTTCTTCGCGGCCAACCGTTGCAATCCGCGATCAAACGACTAGATGTCGGCGGCAAGGTTTTGACCAACTACCTCACGCGATTGATCTCTCTACGACACTTCGACATGCGTAATGACACATACATCGTCAATGAGATGAAGGAACTATCATGCTACGTCTCCGCCGACTTCAAAGCCGATCTCGAAAAGTCATGGAAGGGAACAAGAGGCGAGCGTCGACCAGATTATCTGTCCGGCGGCGGTATCGCCAAGGACTACATCCTCCCCGATTTCCACACGCGCTTCAAAGGGACTCTCGTCGACTACGATCCAGCACGACACACCAAAGCCCGAAAACTAGCAGCCCAAGTCGAAGAAGACGCCCTGACCCTACGCAACGAGCGCTTCACCGTCCCCGAGATCCTCTTCAACCCTTCCGACGCCGGGATCCGCCAGCCCGGTCTCGCAGACCTCGTGTACGACTCTTTACAAGAACTGCCCATTGGACTCTGGCCCGCGTTGCTAGCCAACATTATCGTCGTTGGTGGGAACACGCATTTTGATGGGTTTATTCAGAGGCTGCAGAAGGAGGTGGTGCAGAGGGTGCCGGATGATTGTATCGTCAGGGTTGCGAGGCCGGCGGATCCGGTAACGCATACTTGGTTTGGGGGTGCGAATCTGGCGTGTCATATGGATATTGAAAGGTTGACTGTTACGAAGGCGGAGTATGAGGAGCATGGTGCTTCGTGGGTTGCGAAGAAGTTTGCTGCTGGGTTGGGGACGTGAGAGGACGATATTTGAGGATATCTATCAAAATTGAGGAGTGGCCATGCTTGAGGGCGCTTTTGTCGAGCATGACGAGACACTTGCGCAGGTCTTTCGCATCATTGTTGGGAGAACATGGCGACAGTTCTGCAGACTGAGACTGGGCTTCACGTCTGGTCACAAATAGGCAGATCATGCTCGAATGATCTGTCTCGGTGGCCAGTAGCGCTCACAAATCTCCATCTCCTGCAAAGTCCAGGCTCAACTGGGCACGCAATGACGATTGGGACGGGCCGGCTCTGCACCTCACGCATCACCCTATGGAGTATGGTTAAGGGCTCCAGCTGGTATTTCTACATCAATATGGCATCGATAACATGTATCAACGCTGTCGCTAAACATCTTGCACTTCACAAACAAAACAACAGTCGCAAGCAAACAAGTACATTACTGTAACAGTCTACAACTAATAACAAAACGCCTGCCCATGGTATCACAATTCCCATCCCATCCTTACTCAACATGAATCATAACCTTGCCACCACTAGACCCCTTCTTCAAATGCTCAAAAGCCTTATCCGCCTCCTTGAACCCAAACGTCGAATCAATCACAGTCTTGACTTTGCCCTCCACCAGCCAATCCCTCAGCTGATCCAGATCCTTCTTCTTGTTCGCAGTAGCATACGTAACAAACTTTGCCTTCACACCGCCCAGAAACGAAGGTCGTAACAGGTTTGTCGTTAAGCTGAGCACACTCTTGGCTGAGACGTGACCGCCTACAAAGACGAAGCTGCTGCCGGGGAGGAGGAAGTCGTTCGATGAAGCGTAGAGATTGGGCGGTGCGTCACCCACGTTGTCGACGCAGTGGCTGAACACTTGACCGCGCTTCTTGAGCTCAGCGATGACATCGCTGGTCTTGTAATCGATGATATCATCCGCTCCCAAGCTTCTGCACAGCTCTGCTTTTCCAGTGGAGCACGACACTGTGACAGAGCATCCCAACGCCTTGGCAATCTGAATACCCCAGAGTCCAACACCGCCCGAGCCACCATTTATAAACACCTTGTCACCACTCTTGGCATACGGTGCGATAGTCTGATACGCCGTCAACCCCGCGGTGCCCACACCAGCAGCCTGATCCAGGTCCAGACTCTCAGGTATCACAGTATACCCCTCCTTATCGAGGATCGTATACTCCGCCAGCGAGCCCCAGGCCTTCATCGGCGACGCTCTAGCGAGCACGAAATCACCTTCTTTCGCATCGGCAACGTCTTGTGCGACGGAGACTACGCGGCCGCTGAGATCCATGCCTGGAATCTTGGGAAAGGAGGTGATGAGACGCGATGTGACGCCGAGCTCGCAGATTTTGTAGTCGGCGGGGTTGAGGGCTGCGCGGGAGACTTTGACGAGGATCTGGCCGGGCTTGAGGGTGCTTGGTTTGGGGAGCGTGGTGAGGCGGAAGACTTTTTCCATTGGGCCTGGGTGGGCGACTTGCCAAGCTTGCATTTCGGCCATTTTGAGATGTAATTGTGTTGTCGCGTCAAGGTACTGATGTCGAGATTGAGGTGAGGTTGAGATTGATGGGTTATGGTTATGAACGGTGAAATCACATGGAATAAAAGTCAATGACATGCGACGTGCGCATCATGATATAGGTATCAATGACGTCTTTGTCAAGCGGCGAAAAAATAAAAATAAAAATAAAAATTGTTAAGAGTCTAGTGGAGATGCCTCGGCTCATGAGTCGGAAGAAAGACCAGAAAAAGAGGGTTATCATGGAGATATTTCTACATACGGCGTATCCATTTAGAGTTTTGTTATTACACGCTGGGATGTTTATTCTTCACCTCGTTACATTCATGTCATTCGATTGTGTTCTATTGTTGCGGGGAGAGTTTTTTCGTATTGGGTTGCATTGGCGGAGATTGAAGTTTCGAGGGGGTTCGTTGTGGTGTTTGGCGGAGTTCTTGTGTCTGCGGAGTTGGAAAAGATTCATTGAGGTTGGACTTTCAATTCTCAAGATACGGGCATTTCACGATGTCTTGAAGCAAAGACAGTTTGTGCAACTCAACTCAGACCACACCACTTGGTCAGATTGCGCTCTCTTCCTCCACAAGACTTCGCTCGCGAATCAGCTGCACAGCCATCGTATGTATAAAAAAAAATTGACACTCGTCAACAACAACCGTTGACACGGCCCAGCCCGAGGTCGGTCCGCTTGCTCGCACCCAGCCTGCTGGTCGATGGCTTCAGAACCCAGCATAACGGTACACACCCAGCGCCGTGTTCGTGAAGGCGGCGGTTTATGAGCGCTGCCTCAGCAACGGCGTGGGGTGTTCATGATCGTAGATCTCAAAACCTTGATGAGGAGATAAGATCCTGATGTTTGAATGGTCGCGGCTTGAGGCATCGTGAATGGCGCCGCGTTCGAGGTACCCGACCAAGGTTGGTGACGGCGACATGCTCAGAGAGCAGCCGCTGAAGCAGTTAAAAGAAACGCGCGTCGGTTACCCGAGATCGCATCTACTGCTGCGCGTAATTTGTCTGTAGAAAGTCAGTTCTTGCATGATGAAAGTTATTGATCATTCAGGCATACAGAAGCTTTCCAATGCTCGTGAGCTGCTGGTGCAAGAGCTTCACGAGACAAGCTGTCGAGTCACCGGAGCTATTGACCGAGCTCCATCTTGGCGAGAACGAGCTCGAAATCGATCAACCGATCATCATTTGGTCATTGTGGATGACAGATTTCGCTTCGAGTCAGAATCTGGAGTCTGATCGATGATGCTTACTCACAACCCAACCACAGATCCCCACGAAAGCCCAACTCAACCCTGCAAATAGATATAGGGTAACTTTCAACAATCACATTTCATCAGCAACAATAATCGCCAAACCGTTGCACTGTCAATGATCATCGCTTTTTCTCGTATGTTACCCTATAAGATCTAGAGATGTTCAACATGCCATGGCAAAGCGGCGGTCGCCATTGATGATATGATGGGGATTTTCGCAAGCACAGCTGGCAAAAACACACGATACGTGCAGCTTGAATTATCGTTCAGACCAAGCCGGAAAGAGCACGGAGCTCATCATCACGAGACTCTTGTGGCTATTGTAAAACAGGAAATAGATATACAGTGCATCTGGGTAGACTGTAGAGCTGACGATCTTGGCGCGCCAAGGGAGAAGTCAATTCTATGGCTGAAAGCATAATTGTAACTCTACTGCTAGCTACCCTTTGGATTGCTCTACTGATTGCCACCCTTGGATACAAAGATCTGATTCATGATATTCGACACGGTATTGGACAGTGACTGGTGAGTCAGTGACGGATGTCTTGGCCGCCTGAACCGAGACCGATTCACCGATTCAACGTTGCGTTTGGCATTTAAAGCAAATGGACGAATCATGGAGAGCAGATGGAATGTTGCGGGGAAGAATAACGAGATGGGTGTGGATGGCAGCGTCGATCAGCAGGCGTGGGCTACGATTGGACATCTGAGACAAGTGATGGTTGTCCTGGGTAATCATCATAATGAGACAGTCGATAAAATCTAGAACGAATCATCCCATTTTTCAAGAAGGATCAGTGCCGTCAGAGGCTTCGTTAGCTGAACGAGTCTGATGACTTGCTGGAATCCAACGCCACTGGCACTCTCAGCTCATGAACGATGCGGGAGGATACTGCATTCGGAATACACATCCGCGTGCTCGGAAAGACGGCTGCTCAGAAGTTCTCGGCCGAGTATTGCTAAATAACCATAGTTTAAACATGGTAGGAATTTATAAGAAAATTCTTCTTTTTTCTCCAGTCACGAGGAGCCGAAACCCCGGAGTTGGGCGTATTGTAATGAAGCTGGGGGAATCTGACACGATGGCTTCAGAGTGAGTCCGGCCGAGGACCCACTTGGATCAGTGCCAATTGATGTGAGCCCAGGGGTAGTTTTCTTCGGCAAAGCTCAGGGAGAACTTGAATACTCCAGTTTATATGGAGTTATCGCTTGGTCATGGTTGACATCAAGTTACAGTATCAATGATCTGGTCTGGTCTGTTCTCGTGACCCCACGGTGATACTGAGGGTCGAGTTAATACAATGGATCGATTCCGGGGCCATGGTTCAGATCATGTGGTTGAAGCATCGCATCTCCTTCTGGGCTCAATACCAGTATCTCGGTGCAATATCAAGTGTAACTTCACTCCGCCGCTGACCTGCTTTATCTCTAGATGGTACAGTAACATACGGATACAATGCACCAATACAAGATCGGTAATTAATTTACAGAAACCAAAACCAACGTGGTAATTGCGGCTGCTACCAGTATTCAATCGAGTATGTAAAAAAATAGCTAGACCCATTTCGCGGCAACCATTTACGGCTCGTGTGAGCGTTCCTTTGAGTTCTCTCTTACGGAAGAAAACGCTGTATTACCCAAAAAGCGTAGCCGCACCCCTGCTGCTCTGAGTGGTGTGTTCTTGGCCAGCCCTTGACGTTTCGGCCCGGAGATTATGCATGGGCAGTGACGATTCGCGGTTCTCGTGACGATGGTGGCTTGTTCTTCCATCACCAACATCACCAATTTACTATGTATTGAGTATCTTAATCCATCAAACTGTCAAGTTCAGTCCTCGGCGAAACGGCGATTCTCCCCGCAGTCGTCGCTTGGACTGAAAATCCGGAGATTCTGGGGTCGGATGCATAGCATGCCACTACAAGGCATCTCGGTCGCCGACTCGGAGGCACTCGTTGACACTTTTCTCTGGGGGAGGAGGGTTTCTAATCCAATTCCCCAGACCAGGAAAAAAAGTGAGGTCTCATGAGTGGGAAGGGGACAACGCTATTACCCCAAAGTATTGGGTTGCGCGGTGGTGAGCTCGGTCAATTACAACCCATCCATGCAGTCGGGGCAGCAGGGGCGTAGCGTCTCGAGTACCACCGAGAGTCGCCCGTGGGGACCCCTTTTTGTATTCCTTTCTGCTGGGTATCGTCTCTTACTGGTAGACTGGGTGGCAGCTGTTGGTAGGAAGTGTGAGTGTGGTGAATTTCCCCGCGTCGGGCTTTTGAAGAGGGTTGCGAGAGGACTGCCGATTACTGGCTGAAGCTTGGATGAGTGTGTGGTGTCGCTATGCTTACGGGAAACGTTAGCATGGCATTTTTGCAGATATGGTTACAGTGATCAGCATCAAGATAGGCTTCACCTCGCAATTCGAACTCTACCTTGAGCTAATCTCTAAATTTCATTTTTGGCAATGGTCCGTCAATGTCACGATGCCCTCCAAGGGTTATACCGCCAGCTTGGTTTAACCTCTTCCCATTAAAGTCCGTTCCCGTCTGACTCGAATTACTTCACACTCTAGAACACTTCTCGTAGAAGGTCCCGTGATGGAAAAGAACCCAAGCCGCCAGCGCAAGGAAATAAACGGCCGGGCGATTACTCGGCGCTTCTCCCTGTAGACCCAGGCCCGTTAACGTTATGGGTCTTCTAACCGCCCCCTCCACTTAAGAACACGGGCTAGACGGGCAAGCTCAAGTTCTTTTTTATTTTTTTCTTGTTCGTTCGGCCTTACTTCGTAGCACGCCCCACGAGATTCCCCAGACCGGCCCAGATCAAGATATTGGAGCGCGTCAAGTTTTTCACTTCGTGATGGATGATTTTTAATTAATTAGTTGAGTGAGATCGAAATGAACGTGTTCTTGCGAGACGGTGACATGTTCACCACATGATCTAACTTGTGGTACAGAAAATCTTGGGTTTGGTGAGATGACAGAAGGGTATGTGATTAATTGTCACTTACTTGTTTATTGCGATGCTATTCATTCAGTGTCATTTATATGGAATGCATGCATTTTCACTTAGACTCCCGGAAATCGATTCTTCAAAGTTTCTCCGTTTTTTTGCCATGTTTTTCTTACCCGCACCCCACTCCCACTACCCGAACCTCATGGCATGGCATTTTTTCTGCGGCCGCCTCCGCACTTTAGGGGGCGTGCACACAGCGTGATTCCCCCCTTGCTCCCCCATTTACCGTGCCCCATGGGCCCCCGGGACCATTTTTAGCGTCTGGCCCCTAACCAAGCTACGCTAAGCTACAGTACTCGCAAAGCTCCGAGGTCATGGGCACCTCACTCACCTCACTGCGCGTCTGTTCTTTGGCGCGAGAAGTGGGAGGATCAGAAGAATCTGGATGCTCGTGAACGGCCGATGGTTGCCAAGTTTACCTTAGTTACCCGAGTAGGCAACTTGTAACCTTGCCCCCCCTTGTACCACTCACTAAGGTCCTTGACCTTGTTTGGATTAGCTGCGATGGGATGGGCCAGCTTACAGCAGTGTCAAGGTGCATTGGGCATGGCATGGCATGCTCTTCATCGTTGGTAACAGAAAGACACACGAACTGACAGGCACATCTTCAGTTTGCTCGTCTGAGATTAAATAGACCCTGTTCCCCCCTCCCTCGTACAGACTCTCCTCTTCATCACAGCTCATCACTTCAACAACACAGCTTGTTTCACATCCAACTCTCCTCCTGTGATTGACTTCACACAAATAAATACCCTACCCCCTTCTCCCCCTCCCTCATTCAAATCTTCTTCCGCCTGGTTCACAAAAAAAGTCACCACTTCAAAATGGGCGTTGAAGATCACAGCGAGGAGCGTCGCGGCTCCGTCGCCCTCCAGACTGCCGACAATGTCGAGCAGATCGAGGCCCCCGTCACCTGGAAGGCCTACCTGATGTGCGCCTTCGCCTCATTCGGTGGTATCTTCTTCGGCTACGATTCCGGATACATCAACGGTGTCAACGGCTCAAAGTACTTCATCCACCAGGTCGAGGGCGCTGGTGCCGACAGCCTCAGCGAGAGCCACACGTCTCTCATCACCTCTATCCTCTCCTGCGGTACCTTCTTTGGTGCCCTCATCGCTGGTGATCTTGCCGACCGCATGGGTCGCAAGTGGACTGTCATTACTGGTTGCTTTATCTACGCTATTGGTGTTGTTATTCAGATGATCACTGGCCATGGTGATGCTCTTGCTTGCATCGTCGTCGGTCGTCTCATTGCCGGTATCGGTGTCGGTTTCGAGTCTGCCATTGTCATTCTGTACATGTCCGAGATTGTAAGTCCCAACTCCTCTACACACTGCCCTCACAACACCATGCTAACATCTCTCTCAGTGCCCCAAGAAGGTTCGCGGTGCCCTCGTCGCCGGTTACCAATTCTGCATCACCATCGGTCTCCTCCTCGCTGCCTGCGTCGTCTATGGAACAGAGAACTTCGACAGCATGAAGTCCTACCAGATCCCCATCGGTCTCCAGTTCCCCTGGGCCGTCATCCTCGGCGGTGGTCTCTTCTTCCTCCCCGATTCTCCCCGATACTTTGTCAAGCGCGGCCGCATCGAAGAGGCCATCGACGCCCTTGCCCGGGTCCGAGGTCAGCCCAAGGACTCCAAGTACGTCCAGTCTGAGATCGCCGAGATCGTCGCCAACGAGGAGTACGAGCGCCAGATCATCCCCAACACTACTTGGTTCGGCAGCTGGGCCAACTGCTTCAAGGGCAGCCTCTGGGATGGCAAGTCTAACCTTCGCCGAACTATCCTCGGTACTTCTATGCAGATGATGCAGCAATGGTGAGTTTGTCGTCAGTACCAGACTGAAGATCATCGCTAACAATAACCAGGACCGGTGTCAACTTCATCTTCTACTACTCCACTCCCTTCCTCCAGTCCACTGGTGCTATCGACAACGTCTTCCTCATGTCTCTCGTCTTCACCCTCGTCAACGTCTGCTCTACTCCCCTCTCCTTCTGGACCGTTGAGCGATTCGGTCGCCGAAGCATCCTCCTCATCGGTGCCTTCGGTATGCTTGTCTGCCAGTTCATCGTCGCCATCATCGGTGTCACTGTCGGCTTCAACCACACTCACGCCTCCCCCACCCCTGACAATGCCGACCGTGTCATCGCCGACAACATCAGCGCCGTCAACGCCCAGATCGCCTTCATCGCCATCTTCATCTTCTGGTTCGCCTCCACCTGGGGCCCTGGCGCCTGGATCGTCATCGGCGAGATCTTCCCTCTCCCCATCCGATCTCGCGGTGTCGGTCTGTCCACCGCCTCCAACTGGCTCTGGAACACCATCATCGCCGTCATCACCCCCTACATGGTCGGCACCAACCGTGGCAACCTCAAGTCCTCCGTCTTCTTCATCTGGGGCGGTCTCTGCACCTGCGCCTTCGTCTACACCTACTTCCTCGTCCCCGAGACCAAGGGTCTGTCTCTCGAGCAGGTTGATAAGATGATGGAGGAGACCACTCCCCGAACCTCTGCCAAGTGGCGACCTCACACCACCTTTGCCCAGACCATGGGTGCTGGTGAGGTCAAGCACGTCCCCAAGGCTGAGCACGAGGACCACGTCTAAGGATTATGAATCTTGTTAACAATTGCTGCTATTGATGAGGAGGTTATCTCTTTTTTTTTTTT
>JABSTL010001003.1:0-23553 GCA_013759095.1 Fusarium sp. NRRL 29148
GTATGTACATATTGTTTATGATATTTTGAGTTACGTTTAGTTGGGTATGCATATAGCGATTGCCTAATCCTGGTATAGAGGAATATTCACTGCGTAGCCCAAAGTGCGGCTGAGGGAAGAATCAGGCTGTGCATGTCAAACTTCAGCTCTGCCCCTCATTTTCACTGCCTGTCATATAATCGCAATTGTCTCCTTTTGTTGCCAGCAAGCGAAGATACCTGACGGTAGCACTTCTAAACTGCCGTAGGAATGGCCTCGTTCGAGACTTCTCAGTCTTGGCTACCTAAGCGACCACGGGCTGATAGCGGGGACAGCGCCCGATCGTTGCAATACGATGACTACACAGTCGGGTGGATCTCCGCCCTTCCACTTGAGATGACAGCTGCTCAAGCTATGCTGGATCGCAGACATGAGGCACTGCACCAGCATCCACAGGACAGCAACTGCTATGAATTCGGAAGCATCAACGGCCATAACGTTGTCATCGCCTGTCTACCAAAAGCACAGTATGGCAACAATAATGCGGCCATCGTTGCAAATAATATGAATCGGACTTTTCCTCATCTCCAACATCGTGTTCTAGTTGGTATTGCAGGCGGTGCACCCGGAGCAGTGGACGTACGGCTTGGAGATGTTGTGGTTAGTACGCATGCGATACAATACGATCTCGGAAAGGCTATGCCCAACAACCACTTTCAGCACATTGCGGAAGCGATCAGGCCCCCTCAAGCCCTACTGGCTGCAGTTTCGAAAGTCGAAGCGAGACACAATGGAGGACAAGTCCAAATGCTAGAGGTTCTGTCCGATTCTACAGCTCGAATGCCTCATTACGGTCACCCAATGCTTGAAGATTGTCTCTTCCTTAGCGAATTCACGCATACATCATCTGGCGCAAACTGCGATAGTTGTGATCGATCTCAGCTAGTCTTAAGGGAGATACGTCATAATGCCAATCCAGTGATCCACTATGGCCGTGTCGCATCTGGAGACCAAGTCATCAAAGATGCGCCCACTCGAGACTCTCTGTCCAAAAAGATCAATAGCATCTGTTTCGAGATGGAGGCAGCAGGTGTCATGGATTGCTTCCCTTGTCTTGTGATTCGTGGGATATGTGACTACTCAGATTCTCACAAGAATAAAGGATGGCAAGAATATGCAGCATTGGTGGCCGCCGCATATGCCAAAGAACTTCTGATGTCTATACCTCCTCCACTGTTGCAACACAGCAAGCGAAGAAAAGCCCAGCACCCAATAGCCGCAGAACATCTTAGTCCCGAAGCAGATGAGTGTTTGCGAGCGATGTTTGTTACAGACTCTTCACTAGATCGTGAGGGCATTCTTGATGCCAAGGGCGATATATGTAAGGGAACTTGTGAATGGATCCTGTCTACAGATGAATTCAGGGCTTGGGAAAAGGACCCCCCTCACTTACTATGGGTTTCCGCGCCACCTGGAATGGGAAAGACATTCATGTCAATTTATCTTTCCAAACACTTCGAGGCTGTGACGAAAGGGTCAGATGCTGCGACTATCTTCTTCTTTTGCGACAACAAGGTCGAAACAAGAAACACGGCAGTGAGCGTTCTAAGAGGCTTACTGCATCAACTCATCTCTCACCAACCAAATCTCATGAACGCGACTCTGCCGCAGTGGAAACAGCAATCCAAACAGCTATTCCAAGAAAAGTCATTCGGTACTCTATGGAAGCTTTTTGAAGATGCGATTGCACAGTCTAACTACAGGGCCATCTACTGCGTCATTGATGCTCTTGACGAATGCGAAGCCAGCTCCCTGTCCCTTTTGCTCCGGAAGTTTGAGAGACTTAGTCGACGACAGCTAGGCTCATCTCCCAAAATGAAGCTCATATGCCTTAGCAGGAGGTACCCAGACAACATACCCGAAGCCCTTTTGCTATTCATCAAGTTAGAACTTGACTCAATAATCGCCAAGGAAGAGGACATCAGTCGATTCATCTCAGTCCAAGTCCAGGAACTCTCTCAGAAGAAACGGCTTAGCAGTAAAATGCGCTCTATGCTACAGGAGACCTTTCTGCGGAAGTCCGAGGGAACCTTCCTTTGGGTTAGCTATATGTCTCAAGACCTGCAGAAACAGAGTTTACTTGATTTCGAGGCCTCTCTGGATATGCTACCGGCTGGATTAGACGCGGTTTATGAGAGGATTCTTCAGAGTATTGATTTTAAAAATGGAAACATGATATATGACATGCTCTATTGGATCCTGGTGGCCACAAGACCCTTGACTATAGCTGAACTGTGTGAAGCAGTTAGCATGAAACCCACGAGGCTCTTGACACGCGAAGAGGTCTGTGTTGAGCTAATCAAGTCTTGCGGCCATCTGCTTCAATCAACAGATAAGCACATTCAAAACTCTGTTCAACGGACAGTAACATTCCTACACCAAAGTGCGAAGGATTATATATTGAAGTTTGAACTCCCTTTCGGTTCACAGTTACCAGGACTCACACCTACTCAGCTCCACGAGCGCGCTATAATTGTTTTATTCCAGTACCTTGAACAGATGAATTCCCGCCAAATGAACATAAACAAAACCGTGGATGATATAGCGAATGATTGGCCATTGGCCAATTATGCTGTCAACGAATGGCACCTTCACTTCAAGCAACTGGAAGATATTACTGAAGTCATGCGACAAGGCTTGAGCTTCTTTAAAAAGGATTCACAGGTCCGACACATGTGGCAATACCTATACCGTCTCAATGGAAATGAAACCATACCGTTGCTTCATCTCTCTGTATTTTTGGCTCTGGATTGCTTGGCCGAGTGGTGTTTGAGACGTGATGGTGAGCACGATCTTGAGGCCAGGTGGGGTGGCAGGGAACACACAGCTCTTTTCATCGCTTGCGAACGGCGTCAGGAGTACATTATTTCTTTGCTTCTTGACGCAGGCGCCAATCCCATTGCCGAACTATATCTCGAAAGTGCTCTTGACCCGGCTATATCGTTCTGCAACAGACGGATTTTGCACCTTATGGCACGAACAGAACCTTGCAGAGAGTTCTTAATTGAAAATAAAGCTAGGCAAGATGGCAGCCTGATCTATATAGCTGCCGAGGTCGGAAATGAGGATGCATGTCGCTTTTTAATCGAGGATCTTGGATGGGATCTCAACTGGAAATGCGGAAGTGTTGGTTCCTCAGCCCTAATGTGTGCCCTATCGAGTGGAAATTTCGAACTCATCAGCTATTTAATCAAAGAGCGGCATGTTTCTATTAAGAATGACTCCGACACACTAAAAGATGCCTGTTCTTCTCGCGGCTCTGCAAGCGATTTCGAAAAGACTATTAGACTACTGGTGGATCATTACTCCGTTGATATCAATGCCACAGACGCGGAAGGCCATAATGCCTTATGTTTCACGATCGAAAACTACGGAAGCCCATTCTCGTCTTTTTCCACCACAATAATTTTATTACAATTCGGCTGCAGCCCTGATCAGCCCGACTGCCTCGGCCGGACAACAATGTATTGCCACGTAAGGGAAGCCATTTATACTCATATGCTAGAGTTCCCAGCTGTCATGGACATTTTAGTCCGTAACAGTCGTCACGGCATCAACCAAGTGGATTTAGTTGGACAGACAGTCTTGCACTATCTTATAGAGTGCTGGTTGGTTCAGCCAACTCATGGCACACGTAATCATGAGTCAATAGAATACATGACACAGGCAGCACAAGATCTCATGGACTTGGGTGTTGATCGACATATCCAAAGCCGCCACGGACTTACGGCGTTAGACATACTACAAACTGCTCGGGGTCAATGTGAAGAGAGACCGGGAGTCACAGCGGAAGAACAAAGAAGGCGCGTGGACCGAGCGATAACAATACTTAAAAGCTACAGTACCGTTCCTAAATACTAGGATAGCATTTCAATTTGGGAGCACGTATGTAGTTTCTTCATGGCATTCCAATTAGACTGTCCAATCGGTTAAACTTAAAGCTAGACTCTTCTTGGAATCCTAAATCAAAGAGAGTAAGCTAACTTCTCAGCACTAATTGGGCGCATGTACTCTTCTGGTCGCTCACTCCCTAACCTCTCACTAACCAAGCCCGCACCAAGAAGGGGAAATCCGTCTTGTGTTACTTTCTCAAGACCTCCAGGCATCATTCTAACAGGATTGGGCTCGAGCTGCGCCCTGCCTGAAGGAAGTGGCTTACTTAAGAAGTTATAAAACTCCTTTGCAAATGCACAAGCATCTGGATTGGCTGGGATGACAGCGCCTGTTTAAGATGGTGAGCTGCTAGCTGAAGTTGCGGGCGATTTGGGAGAGAATGCTGATTCGCTTACCATTATATCCAACTTCAACACCAAGACCTTCCCAGACGGCGCCATATGAGGGTTTGACAGTTAGTAGTGCTGGATCATATTGACCACCAACTGGGCCGCGAATGAGTGCGAACTTTGCCGAAGGAGCCAAGGTTTCGTGGGTTTTGTACACTGTCTGGCCCTCTGAGATACAGTCCAGCGCAAGATCGACACCATTTCCGTTTGTCGCATCCTTCGCCTTTTGAACCCAAGCTTCATCTCTATAGTCCACAAGAACATCATAGCTGTAGGGCTCATTTCGAAGCATTTCATGCTTAGATGAGCTAGCTGCGCCTATCAGTTGGATAGACATTCCACATACCCTGGCAGCTATGCGAGCGAGCTGTGCGGCATACAGTCCAACTGAAGTCGATGATCCATAAATGAAGAGGTTGGCGATTTTGGTATTGTCACCGGACGTCGCTTTCTGTGGCAGGGAAAATGGAGATGGCAAGCCAAGACGGCCGAATAGAGCTTGAGCAGCAGTCAAGCCGCACATGCTAATCGTCGAGGCTTCTTCGAAGGTCAGATTGTCAGGGATCTTCCATACCAGATCATAAGGGACGGCAATAAATTCCGCAAAGGCTCCAGGTCGATCATTCACAGATGAGGCTATTTTTTGTCAGTCTCTTTCCAAAAGTAGTTGCTATTGAAGTATGAACCCCCTTGAAGAAAACCAGCGACTCGCGTCCCGACTTTTACTCTGGGATCAGATAAACCACTAATCTCGGATCCAGCTTCGGCAACAACACCAGCAAAGTCGGTACCGACAATTCTCTTCTCTTGAGCAGCAATGGGCGACGCAACGTAGAGTTCATCTACGGGATTCAGGGCTATTGCGCGCACGTTGACCAGAATCTCGTGGGAACCTGGTGTTGGGCGATCGACTTCCTCCACGATTGCCGTTTTGAGGGATGTATTTAGAACAAGAGCTTTCATTCTGACTATGGAGAGTTTTAAATTTGACATGGGCTTCTTTAAGATGGATCAAGGGAATCATAGGACCTTTATGTGTCTATTCCAGCTTATAAATGCCGGGTCTGTCAGCGGGGAGCTGATTATTAATTGATCAGTCAATTAAAAAACAGCCTGTGTTGTTAAGTTTGAATTAAAGTTTCTCCGACTTTCAATGGTTGTTTACCTACAACACTCACTTCCATGTATCCCAATGGCTGAAGGTACCTTTGATCACGGCCAAGAAAGGAATATATTAGCTCTGTGAAAGTATAGTCCAATATCCTGGTACTAGATCATTCTTCTTGCGAAAGTGATTCGTCAAAGGTCAATTATAACGTTATCTGCGGGGTCAAAATAGAATTACTGACTAATAATAGTTACCGTGACGTATTGAGGTTTCTCTCCTCCAGCTTACTCTATTTTTTTTAAAGCAAATATCAACCAGCCATTAGTGATACGATCCATCACTGCTCGGCGTACCAAACCATCATGCCGCTCACCTCTAACCATGTAGGACTTTACGAGCACCGAGTCGGTGGGGGCCCTATCCGCAGTGTCCCACGGTAACGACAAAGAGCTCTACAGATTGGCGCCTGTATTCTTCATCAACGTTGCCCCTATTGACGAATTCGACGGCGAAATTGGTCGGACCTTTGAGATCCTCCGCTGTATTTCGAACGCTGTGTCCAAGGTCGTCTCCAACAACTCATTCCTCCTGGTCCTTTCAGGAAACTGCTACGCGACCACGGCGACAATGGCTGGCCTCAACGAAGCAAGACATGCCTCACCCAATAATATCTGTGGATCGATCAGATTTGCATTGATCAAGAGTCTCTAACTGAACGCTCAGAGCAAGTTAGTGTCATAAAAGATATTTACTCTGGATCTAAGCTCGTTACTGCATGGCTTGGTCAGGCAGGCCCAGGAGAGGCAGCCGATACATAGACAATAATCTCAGCACTTTCAGCTATCGAATTTCAGCCGTTTTGGTTCCTGCCTCATTTTCCAGAGAACAAACGTTTACAGGAACTTGGGCTTCCTACTAGAGAGTCACCAGCTTGAGGCGCTTTAAACTCCATGTTAAACGCCCCTTACTTCTCAAGGATTTGGATCATACAAGAGCTTCCAGTCGCGCCTACTTATAATCTCCTGTGGGGAGATTGTCTTATACCAAAGGCCGACTTTGAGGCTTTTAAAATATCCGTGGCTTGTCTTGAAATGACATACCCAGATCCAGGTTGCCTACACGTAAGAATGAGAGGACCGTCAACGAGTATTTGCCCAAGTATTGAGTGGACAGTTCCCATGTGGTTCTCAGGTAAATCCTGGAAAGGCAAAGACCTACTGGAGCTTGTTTCTAAAACGAAAGCTTGCCACACGACTGACCCAGCTGATAAGATTTGTGCTCTAATTGGACTCAGGCGAGAAATCATATGGTATTGTGCCAGACTACACCAAGACTAAATCAGAAGTCTTCACTGACTTTGCTTTCAAAGCTATTTCAGAAACAAGAAACCTCAAAATTCTGAACTACTGCAATAAAGATCCAGCGGTCCAAGATCGGCTTCCTCTATGGGCACTGAGGTGGCATTATAAGGTCACGGGCCATTATTTCGATATGACCGGCGGCGGCTTTAAATCTTCAAATTATATGGAGATATCACTTCACGTAACGACTAACACAAAAGTCTTGCAATTAAAAGGTTTGCATATCGACAAAGTCAAAGAGACACACAGCCGCCTGACTATGCAGGTGAACATAGATTTCATGGCTATGAGTTGGATGATTATGGATCATGAAAACCTTCTGAAAGATCAATACGGGCCGGACCTCATCAGGCCAATTGCTTTAACAATGTTGAACGGCCGAGTCGAGGCTACTCATCTTCAAAGCCCTTTGTGCCCTCCCGAGCATGATTCTTATCTCCAGTTGTTTACAGCGCACACACTCCAATCATTTGTATCATCTTATAACTATAAAAACGATGGCTACGACAGAGATCGGAGAGCAACGATCCAGCTGATCAAATTGGCAATGGATTATAGCCCGACATCAACAGAATCCGAGCCAGTCCGGAAAGTGCTCGAGACATGGGAGTTCTTCAAAGATAAACTTATCAAGCTTTACCCGGATGACGTGGAAACTGCATTATCCTACTTAGAGGTTATTTGCAGGGCATCTTGCGCCGTTCCTAAGGTCTCTGTAAAATTTCTTCATTTCATCGCACGCTTTTGGCGCAGAACTTTCTTTATCACGGAAAAAGGCTATATTGGCACTGGCCCTTCTTCTTTAAAGCCCGTAGATTCTGGATGTATTCTTTTCGGTGGAGACACCCCATATATTGCTCGCCCGAAGTCCTCTACTAGCGATGAGTATCTATTTCTTGGAAACGCGTATGTACATGGGATAATGGACGAGGAGGCTATGACTACTTGGGAAGAGCAGAAGGGTTGCCAAGATCGACATTTCAGGAACAGTTTCTTAAGTTATTATAAGCACTTTCGAATTTTCAATAACACAAATTACATACCATACAGTACTTTCTCAGAATACATCCGCCCCCTAGAACTAACTGTACTTCGCAGCTGGGTCCATAGCAATAGTCTAATCGTTTTTCTGGCCACCACAGTTTCACAAGTGAAAGTAACATATAGAAAGAAGCTTTATCACAGCCGTAAATCTGTACTAGTGTCCGAATATGGTGTCATGCGGCTTATGTCAAACAAGGATAGTCTGGCACATATAATAGCAGCTATATGAGCTACAATCTCATGCCGATATCTTAACTAAGCGGGAGGAGCCATATGAGGTCATGATTCGGATGATAGGACAAAGGCTAGGTACTGTTAGAATCCATAGGCATTGGAAGATAAGTTGTAGGTCTGGACTTGAGAAGAAATTGAATCTGCAAATAAGAAAAGTTCCAAGTAGGGTGGTAATTGGCTTTATCTCGACTGGTTTAATGGCTTCCTGAATCATTTGCTTACAATAGCAGACGGCGAGATGAATGGAGTAAGGGTAGCGCACCAGAAATTGAGCCTACATGTAAGCGACCTTGGAGTGGAGTGCACACTAGGTTCTAGAACAAGAGCATGTTCTCTTTGACATCAATTTGGCTTAGGCCAGTCACTGCTCCGACTTCTTCTCGTTCGATCCTCTTTGCCAAGCCAGCTAAAGGCACGCGAGACCTCGTTAAAAATTCTCAAATCGTTATCTGATCCATCGGATAAGATGTTTCTTATCAGATGATCCATCTGACGTTGAAGAAGCATAAGACTAGCCAAACCTTAGTGCTCTAGCGCGTATAAATTCGCGCAACGGACCCAGCTGTCAATTTTGTTGCCCTATGGCAACACACCGGTGACGCCTAAAATCATTGTTAGCTTGCCAAGAGAGGCTGAGAAAGAAGCTTAAAATCTAGCGCTTCTAGCTTGGAACAGCCTCAGAGGTAGATGATGCGGAATGGTGCCATGGAAGCGGAAATGGAAGTAGATGAGGTTATTTGTGGCCATATAAGGATGGCATCATCACTCTCCAAGAGATACTTCATCCAAGCTCCTTTCCACAGGTATTGAAGAGTTTTGTTTTATGCCAATTGATTGGTTTCTTCACGATGAGTGATCAAAATCCTGCGAAGCACGAGGCTTCTTCAGCCTTGAGCGAAATCGCTCCTGAGCCAGCTCTTGAGGCCGCCAAGGCGGAGGATGGGGTTTCTGTCTCAATTGTTCAGACCGAAGACGACCGGCCCATTGTCCCAATGACCTGGAGACTTGGTTCCGTGCTTCTTATCTGTCTGATCAGCTTTGGCGCTTCTTGGTCTGCTCGTTTGACATCCTCACTCAAGAGCACCATCAAGAAGGAACTAGACATCAACAACACGCAATTCGCTCTGCTAGAAGCAAGTGAGGAGTTTTTGGTGACGCTGTTGATGATGGCCTCTGGCATTCTGACGGACCGCATCGGCGGTGCTGGTACGTCACGTCAAGCAAGATCTTGGTACTCTTAGCTAACGAGTGCAAGGTGCCATGCTCTATGGAAACTTGATTATGACAGCGGGTGCTCTCGTCATAGCCGGCGCAGCGACCTGCAGATCCTTTCCCCTCATGATTTTCGGCAAAGTCACCGCAGCGTTGGGTGATATCGCCACTCAGATCGCGTACTACAGAGTATTCGCAGGATGGTTTGCACCTGGTGGAGGCTTTGGTACGACCATAGGTCTCCAGATCGGCATTGCGAGAATTGGGGGCTTTGTTGGAAGCTCCACGGCCAACGTCATTTCCAAGGTACGATACTCCCTATGATCCCGCACAACAAAGACGGGAATTAACTGGCTTATTTCCAGAATACTGGAAACTTCGCTTGGGTCTTTTGGATCGGCGCATGCGTCGCATTCTTCACAAACCTGTGCACCCTCGTGTTCTTCGTCTTCACCAAGATCGCACATAAGCGTTTCCGTCCGCCTCCTGATCCAGCGACTGGGGAGGCACTTGTGGAGAAGAACAAGAAGTTCGACGTTAACAAGATCATTCAATTGCCGTGGGTCTTCTGGACCATCATGCTTTTCTCGATGGTACAAACTAGCTGTTCCAACATCTATTCTCAAAACGCTACTGAACTAGCTGAGCATCGTTTTGGAGTGGATGCTGTGGCGGCTGGTTGGTATGCCTCTTTGTCGCAATATGCGGGTAAGTCAAAGCAATGGGTGGCTGTAAATACATAAAAATACTAACGCACGAGTCAAGGCTTTTTCCTGAGTCCTGTCATCGGAGCAGTCATCGACACTTATGGCCATCGTGTAACGCAAATGGCTATCTGTGGAACTGGCATGCTCTTATCAATGGGACTTATCAACTGGGGCACTACGACCAGCAGCGCAGCGGCGTCATATGCCTTCTACGCCATCTTCAAGACATTTGGCCCTGTGACTATTATCGAGGGTATCCGAACGAGTATGTGGCATCAAGATGTTTTTGGTACGGCGTATGCTGCCAAGGTGACGATGAACAACGCGTGAGTCAATGTCATAGGTTTGCAAAGTTCACATAAGCTGATAACAGACCTAGAACCAACATTATCATTCGCATCATCACCGGTGTCATCCAAGATGCCGACGATGGTTCTTACGACAGAGTCACCATTGTCTATGTCTTCCTCGCTACCGCCTCTACCGTTGTATCCCTAGTAATGCTGATCGGCACCTTCTGGGCTCCGGACCTCCAAATCCTGCAATTCTCGCGAAAGCAAAGAATATTGCGCGGAGATATGATCAATGATCGCAGGGAAAAGAGCAAGGGACCCACTGGCAAGAAGGCTAGGATGATTAGCAAGGTCTGTTTCGCTGCGCTGTTCGTGTATGTGTTGGGAAGCTGGGCAGCTTGGATCTGGGGAGCTGCGACGGGGAACAATTAAATTATGTGAGTGTTTCGGGATGGATAAGAACTATTGTTTCTCTTGGTTGAGTTCATGAAGCGTGGCTGCGGACGCTATCTGCGGGACCGATACGTGTCGGGTCAAATCTGCGGAGCCGCACGGATGTTGGCCGACATGTCATGCACTACAGCCCTGCAAGGACGTGCTGGATCCTATCAGTAGGGCCGATAGCCTCGTTTCTATTCTATGAGTCATGCCAATCTAATCTACTTTCCCTCGACGATCTTGACAATTAATTCTGCTGTTTCTTCCGTCTTTTCCACGAACGGGCTATGACCTGCAGCGAGCCTTGCAGACCTCATCCCAGGCGTCGACTCGACAAGCTTTTCCTGGAGAGGCAATAAAATCAGCTGGTCGTTCTCGCAAATGATATATGTCTTCGGGATAGTAATATCCGACGCGATAAAGTCCAGACTCGTCTCAAACGCATCCTGAGAATGCGGCTCCGTCGACTCCAAAGCTTTGTCGATAGCTTCTTCGCTGCATCCACTATACACGCTCTCCCGCGCTCCCTCTGCCATTCTAGTAATTTGATTCTGCAAATCATTAGCGACATGATGCAAAAGCCCTGATGCTGCTTACCTTTGTATACTTCTCACCAGCCTGCAGCCACGGCGGATAAGCCCCGCCAAACGTGGTGATGAGATCCCAGCCCTTGACCGGGATAGCAAACGCAGCTAGGAAGATAATCGAGTGGAATCCACCCTTCAAGCCGCGTTTCGCACACTCTTGCGTGCCTTGACCTTCAGTCGCAGCAGTCGCGGGAATGCCGCCGTAGGAATGAGCGATGAGAACGACTTGGCGACCTTGGTTGAAGAAAGTTTCTGCTGTTTCGATGATCTTGGCTTTGTCTGCTTCCCATGTTACGCCGTGACTTTCACGGCCTACGGAGGGAAGTTTGGGTATGACGCATTCGTAGTTGAGGTTGGTGAGGGCGGATTTTATGGCGTCGTAACATTTCGGGGGATGCCATGCTCCATGAACAAAAAGAAGAACTGGTTTCTCGCTCATGGTCGATGTTACTTGCGGTTCTGAGTTAATATGGCTGGCTGTTTCATATCATGAAAGGGACCAAGCACACTTCTTATAATTAGCCACAATATCATGATGTAGGCTCTGCAGGAAACAGCTGATGAACCAGTCCACGTGGATCCCTCGTAATGCATCCCTGCATTCATCTCCATAGAAATAAAAGCTTGACTGATGGCTCAGGAGAAGTGAGGTGAGGTTCAGCGGCTGAAAATCCTTCGATGGGCCAACATTCGATTTAGAGTTTACTCCCCCTGTTCTTCCGCACACTAACACCGCGGGTTTGGTACCGGACCCTTGATTGCGCCTTGTAAGGTTGCATTCGTGGTGGGCTTTGTTCCTATGAGTGCCGCCGACCCGCGTCTGCCGCATCGTGTTGCACTGAACGATCATCATGTCAAAAGTCGGCTGTCTCGACACTTCCCCTTATTCTACTCCCATTCGGGTCATGGTCGGTGCTAAGTTCAACCCATATCTCACGCTTGGCTCCCCGGGTTCGTTCTTAGCTGTTTTCGTGATTGAGTTTCTTTGCTATAGCATCTTTATCTTTATTACCGTCGGCAATATGTCTGGCAATAACTCGACTCCATCTCTTCCGCCTGAGGTTTTGAACCATAATGAAGGACCCTCTCTCATCATCGTGAGCGCAGTGTCGATACCCTTCGCGCTCGGTGTTGTGGCTATCAGAGTCTGGGCTCGACACCGAAAGCGAATGGCCCTTGAACGTGACGATTTCATGATACTCCTGTCACTGGTGAGTTCGAACTGCCTCTTTTTTCCCAGGATCGGATTACTGACCGAGCACTAGCCATTACTATGGGCGACTACTGGAGTTGCCATTGCCTGTAAGCTTTCGCTGGAGACTGGCATTACTACTATTCATGATGTTAATGTGAGAAATAGCTGTAACGTATGGAGGAGTTGGGAAACCGCTGGCAGTCAACATGTTGCAAGACCCAAACCGTCTGGGAAGAGCTCAATTGGTAGGCAGACATCTTCAGGTTATTGCGCCCAACCATTCTGACAATTTCTCCTCGATCAGTGTTTAGTCTTGACTGAATTCGTCTACGGCACCGTCCTCTGTACCATAAAAGTCGGCATCCTCCTAATGTACTATCGAATCTTCCCGACGAAATCCATGCGAATCGGGGGCTACATCCTCGGCGGGATGACATTTTCATGGTGGATAGGTATCATCTTCGCTTCCATCTTCCAGTGCTCACCTGTCGATAAAGCCTGGAAACCGTTCATGAAAGGGGGCACTTGCTTGGATAAGAATAAATTCTTTATTGGCAACTCGATCCCGAATATTGTGATGGACGCTATGATCATCGCGCTGCCTGTCTTTGAGGTGTCAAAGGTCCAGGTGCCGAGATCGCAGAAGATTGCAATTGCGGGAATATTTCTGCTTGGTGGATTGTAAGTGTTCGTATGGATTTGAGAAGCGCACGTGCTTATCCGGTATTAGGATCGTGATCATCAGTTGCATTCGGTTGAAATACATTGTGGCCCTTCTCCAAGCAGGACAAGAAGCAGACTTCACGAGTAAGTACATCGTCTCTTCCCCAGCCGATCGATGCCATACTCATTGATACACCCAGAACTCATTAATACACCCTGGATCTGGACAGTAATTGAACCATCAGTCGGCCTTCTCTGCGCCTGCCTCCCAACGATGCAACCACTCTTGTACGTCCTCTTCGGTCGCTTCATCACCAAGACCACGCAAGATCGCAGTAAAGAAGGAATCATCACCATTGGAGGCAGTGGCCAAAAGTCAGCAGACAGGCAGAAAGGCCCTGTCAAGGATGGACCATTTCGCAGACTGCATGACAATGACTCAGCTGAGGAGCCTGTTCTGTGGCCGGAGACGTATCATAATCAGCACAATACTGTGGTGAAGCACTCGAAGGGCGTGGCTGTGGATGAGTTTCCGTTGGGGACTATTGCGGTGAAGAAGGATATACGGTGGGAGGAGTCTTGAGCACCGGTGCATATTAAGATATAATTTTACAATACTGTAATTTTTGCCTCGGTTGCCATACTTAGAGTATGTCGGAAAACATTTTTATCAAACTGTGCAATCAACATATAAAGATGGCATAATAAAACAGCCGTGTTGCCTACGTACACTTTGAATGGGTATGAGTGATGGGACGAGGAACCGCGTAGGATTGGTGCCAGCACGACGACACATGACCAGGGTAAGATCGTGAAACTGGTGTCATTTCTCATTTCAACTTATTGACTTCACTACGTCTGGAGCTTGGCCCCGAAGTGATAACAAATCTCGTTCCCATAACTATGAAGTACCCTACACTCCCCTAACCCCCTGTAGCTCAGTGGATTCTCCCCACAACCACTATCACCCTTATTGTCCCCCGACGGCCGATTGCCACCAACCAATCAAACAACCTCACCAAACCAATAGTATATCTCCATCCGCCGTCTTTAGATCAACTCATCAACCTCAAATTCCACCTTCACCCCTTTCTCCATGTCGAACTCATCACTCTCCATTCTTCTCCCCAGTGTCTTCTCAGCAATATGAAGAATCACGACGCTGACTTGGCACGCGATGCCGCTCAACTCGCAGCGCTGGGCCACAAACAAGAACTAGAACGGAATTTTTCCTTCGTCTCTATGCTTGGCCTTGCCTTTTCGATTCTGAACTCTTGGACTGCGCTTGCGTCGAGTTTATCTGTTGGTTTACCTAGCGGTGGTCCTACAGCTGTTATTTGGGGACTTGTCACAGCTGGCATGGGTAGTTTGTCGCTTGCTGTTTCGAACGCTGAGTTTCTTTCTTGTTATCCTACCAGTGCTGGGCAGTATCACTGGGCAGCTATCATATCGCCACCGAAATGGGTGGCTATTGTCTCTTGGGTCACTGGTTGGGTTAATGTAAGTGGATGGGTCGCCTTGTCTGCTTCTGGTGGTGTTTTGGGCGGACAATTGTTTCTCGGCATTATTACCATGTACGACCCCTACTTCGCACCGACACGATGGCAGTACTTCTTGCTGTTCCTCTTATACACATTCTTCGGGTTCTTCCTCAACCTGTTTCTGGCTTCGGGATTGCCTATGATGACCAAGATCGCGCTGATCTGGTCCGTCTGCGGTCTCCTCGCTACGACGATCACTGTTTTGGCCACTAGCGCCCCGGATTTCCAGCCAGCTAGCTTTGTCTTTGGAGAATTCATCAACTCGACTGGTTGGCCTGGTGGTGTTGCCTTTCTTTTGGGTCTATTGCAAGGTGGTCTTGGTCTTACAGGCTTCGATGCTGTTGCGCATATGATCGAAGAGATTCCCCAGCCCTGCATTCGTGGACCTCGCATCATGGTTGCTTGTGTTGCCATGGGTCTTGTCACAGGCTTTGCCTTCCTTGTTTGTCTTCTATTTGTCATCGAAGATGTAGACGCCGTCGTCGCTTCCCCAACTGGTCCTCTCGTAGAGATCTACCTACAAGCTACCAACAGCAAGGCCGGCACTGTTTGCCTACTACTCTTCCCCATGATCTGCCTTGTATTTGGCACCCTTGGCATAATGGCCACAAGTACTCGCATTGTTTACGCTTTTGCTCGTGATGGAGGCCTGCCATTTTCCAGAGTGTTCGCCAAGGTTGACCAGCGGTGGGGCATTCCGGTCAATGCCCTCTTGCTCACCAACGCAATTGCTATCATCTTTGGACTCGTCTATCTTGGATCGACCAGCGCCCTCAACGCCATTTTGTCAGCTGCTGTTATCGCTCTCGCCATCTCATATGCCGTCACTCCTGCCATCAACTGTCTCCAAGGGCGAAAGGGACTGTTGGATAACCGGCCGTTTGTGGTGCCAGAGTGGCTGGGCTGGGTCTGCAATCTTGTAAGTGCCCCGAAAGCCAAAAGTTCTATGCTTGGACTTTCACTAACCCTGGATCTAGGTTGGTATCGCCTACACGATCGTCATCACAATCTTCCTCCTCTTCCCTCCCGTTAGCGATGTTACAGCCTCCAACATGAACTACGCTATAGTTGCATTTGCAGTCATAATAATTGTTTCTTCGATCCAATGGTTCGTGGATGGAAGGCATAACTTCAAGGGGCCTACTTTCGATGAAGATGCGCTGTTTGTCAGCGGAATTGAAGAAGCGAGTGGAAATAAGATTGGGAACGATAATGACTCGAAGGTCAACAAGATAGATGCAGGGATTTAGAAGGCAATATGAACTGAGCTGTAATCATATTCTATTAGTTTACTTCGACAGAGACGGATTTACTATTACCATTTTCACCAGTGAAAATACTTTGAAATGGTATTAATTCTAGACTTGACATGATAGTTTTCAAGAGATCCAGAGTACAAGTGACGCATTTCCCCCATATGTAATTCCTGGGGCGTCATCAACGTAAACGCGAAACAGGGAATGCATCCGTCACCATGGCACGAGACTGGGCGAGTGACTCGTGGTCAACCGCCATACCGAGACTCGCAGGGATCACCGGAGTTTCCGATCCATTGGAGCTGTAAGATACAACGAACACTCCCATCATTCAACGTTTGCAGATGCGGTTATCAAGTCATACCCCGTGGGGAACAGACCCAGTGAACTATCGCCTGGAAATGCTATATCGAGTTTAGTACCTCGCAATCGCCGTTGACCCAAACCAAAAAGAGAAAGGTCGTGCCCGTCGGCCGTCGGCCGTTCTGAGCCACGCGATCCCGGCCAAATTGGACATCGGCCTCATTATATTCGCCACGGTAAATATCAGGAAGATGCTTTTCTAGATCAGAGTCAGATGGCTGAGAAATAAAGCTAAATGTTTTCGTTTTATATCTTATTAATATTGCTCTCCAATCCGAGAGTCCAAGCTGTAATTTAATTGTCTGCAGTAGAGCGCATTTCTCGCGGCCTGTCTTACATGAGAAGATGATCGCTACGCAAACCACACATAGAGCTTTTACCATAGATAGAGAGGTCTAAATAGAAATTTTCTTTTTCAAATGCATGTACTAATTGAAATATGGTAGATTCTCGAAGTAATGGTCTAACAGCTCTCTCGATCCATGCTCAATGGCCTGTAATAAATAAAATTCATCCCCATACAAGTACATGCTCTCTCCTCTGCCTAGAAGGTATTCATAGACGAGGCTTGGTATTCGCGCAGCACGAAGAATCCTCAACCTTTTCAGCATTTGTCAGCTGCGACGTAAAGTTCTTCCTGCCAGGTACATCAATCGCTGGGTTCCCCGTGAAGAAATCGGCAGGCTTGATGTGTAGATCAAGAATCTCAACAGGCCTGATACTGGTTAGCATGGCAAACCCTGATGAGATGGTGCTTTCCACTTACATGACTGGCCAGTCTTCCACTCTGGGGTTATGGGTAAGACCAAACACACTCCATAGCACGATATCTTGCTGGAAAACATCATCGTTTCTATCAGCAGCATCCGCAACACCCTCGACCTCCGACACCGACTGCAGCGTATATCTTCCACCAGCATAGAATTCATTATCCCTATGCTTAGTAACCCACAAATGTCTCTGCGCAAACCTCGCCCGTTTCGCCTGCGTAGAATTCGGATCCGCAAGCAATGGTCTCGTAACCGGCGCCAGAATCTTATACCCCACAGGCTGTCCACTAATAGGGTTAAGTTTATCCATATTCTGCACCTTGAACGTGCGATCTGTGAAGGGATTGGCGTCGAGACCTGCTGAGGCTGTTATGGGGGTGGTGACGACCTGGTAAGCGTTGCCGTTGGGATTAGTGCGGGCGTCGATGCGCATGAGGAGGGATTCTGTCTGGACGAGGGTGTTTTTGTGGCCGTCGATAGCGGGGTCGATGCGGACGCAGAAGATGTGTTGGTGGTTTTGGGCGAGGATGCCGGGGCTTACGACGTTGCCCCATGGTGCGGTCTTGCCTTCTTCTATGAGGACGGAGGAGACTATGCCGGTGGCGCGAGCTTGGACTGTGATGGCGCCTGCTTGGTCGAAGATATACTAGCGTTGTGTCAGTGGGTACATAATAAAGAGAGGGGAGACGGCTCACGTTGAAGATGTATTCGTAGTTGGCCAGGGTGATGATGAACTGCACTACAAGCTCTCGTCTGCGAGTCACGACAGCTCGGCCAGTGCGCCAGTTTGTATGCTTCCAGTTAATTCCATTATCCTGCTCATGTAGGCAAATCACATTCTTGGTCGTGCGAGCTGTACCGCTATGATCAACCAAGACACCGTCAAAGTACTGAGGTCTTGTCAGCACACATGAACCCTCGAGTCTCATCTGCATCACTCACTTTGATGACACCCAAACAGTCGCACCCAAGCTGCAGATTATTACAGGCATCTCCAAGGGTTCCATCACCAAAGTCAAAAGCCTGCTTTCGGTGGAACGGAGGTCTAGGGTCCGCATAAGGAACAGTCATGTCACTGATAGACAATCTGTACAGGACACTTCGGCCGTCGAAACGAACATCATGTAGCACCGCACCCTCGCGAGGGTTGAAGGTCGCTCGCATACTCCACTTCTGCCAATTGATCACATTCGAATCCTCAACATTGAAGCTAGGTCCCGAAGGCTGAACAACATTAAGCTCCTTCAGATCTCTGCGCAGACCACCAGGCAGAAGCTCTGGGACGTACTCAGAGGATGTCATGTGATCGATGTTGACTTTGGCGTAGTCGCCCTCGGCGAAGGTATGAGGGTCATTGCCTCCGCCAGTAGCAACCTCGTGAATACGAATGACTTCCCGTGTTTCAGCGTCGATGACGGGGATGATAGGGAGAGGGTATCCCCAGAAGTTGCATTCGCGGTTCTTGCTGTCGGCAGCGTAGATCAGGGCTTGCATGTGTCGGCGGTTGGGGTCGTCAGCTGCGTCGAGACCACCATATGGCCACGGCTCAACGACGACTTCGAAGCCTTGGGGAAGGTTAAACTTGGCGATGCGCTCTTTGAAGATGGGGGAGTCTCGGCAGATAATTCGGACATCATCGAGCTCCTCGCTGCGAGTCAAATTAGTCACTGCTATCCGTGAAGTATGTAGTACTGGCTAACGTACCTTGTAAAAGCTGCTTGAGCATCCGCGCGGATGGACTCAATCTGCTTGATCTTTCTTGTGTTCAGATCAATGATAGCCTCATGCGACTGCGGAGGCTTGCCACCATGAGCTGTATCAAAGTGAACTCGTGCCTCACGACCGGGCCTGGGTGTAGAGCTAGTGACCTTCCCAGCATGTTCAAGATCCAGATAAGGAGCGAGGATCTCCTTCGCGGGTTCCTCAAGGTAAATGACCCGGAACTTCAGAACATTCTCAGGATATGCAGCGCGAATGACATCTCTAGCCAAGTTTGTCTCGCTGACTGACAGAGGAATAAGAGGATGAGGTTGAGACATTTTGGCTATCTGGAGTAAGAAGAAAGGATACTGGGGAAAGACGGAGGAGGAGCGAGGTTGAGGATTTTTAACCCGCTTTGGATCAGATTTCAGGATAACATGACGCCGTCTGGAGCTAGTATCATGCCAAGACGTGTCGCCCGGCGGCGAATTAGGGCTCTAGCGGGCTTCTTGGTTTGCAAGGAGTAGGGATTAGAGAAGTTAGGCTATACTTGAGCTAGCTGGAAATGGGTAATGGAGTGAGTTATGTTTGGATCCACGGCACTTGATTGGTGCACTGATGAGCTCAGGAAGTTGCACAAATGTGCCCAGATTTGGTGCATGACAGACAACGTCAGAAGTCACCTCAAACTCCAGGGCTCGCAAGAGGAAAGATGTATTGATCACTATAGAAGCTTTTAGGATAGAACCTTATATTGTAAAAAAAGATACCGTGTCCTTATCATTTCTGCTTGCAGCCCAAAGCTTAACCTTATTAGCAGCAACTAGCAAAATAGGTACTTAGTAATCATGCCTTATTTACATAACCTAGAGACTAGATATATAATAGAAAGACATATGTCTTGTTCAAAAAGCGAGGATCTAAATTTAAAGAAGTACAAGGCCTGAGCTTAATATATAGTCTCTAAAGTAAATTATTTAAATAAATCAGGCTTGACTACTACGTGTAGTGTTAAATAAAGACAGAATGGATGCTCATGTGGTTTTTCAGCGGTCTGACTTTGAAAATCAGGTTGCGATAGGAAGGCACAATTAACTAACGCCTAATTGAGGCCAAGGTGATACCACATCTCAGCTTCTGCAACATTGCGGGTATTCTCTAATCCGAACCAATCGGTATCTAACTCAACCAAAGAGAAGCCTGGTTAAACTGTGGAAATTCAAGTTATAGCAGTAATGCAATTGGCAGAATTCCGATGCGGCGTAAGCTAATTCGGCTGGTTGGGATATGATGGATGCCACATTAAATACAAGGTACCTCTTCTTACATATTATTTCTATAGCACAGGAAGTATATCTTTTAGTGGCCAGCGCATGGGTGAGAAAGCCCACTGATCTGCCTTGGCGAGGAAGTATAACCCTGGTTCTAATCTCACACGACTTTGTCCCAAAACCCCTCACTTTGGTATCTACCGACCTCGTATACACACTGATTATCACCATTCCACCTAATCTCAGCTGGGCAGTAGCTGGGAGAAATGAAATACTATGGATCCATTTACTGCTATCGGTCTGGCGGGCAACATTCTGACCTTTATTGATATCGGACTCAAATTGGTAAGCCAAACCAAAGGGATTTACGACTCCAAGTCCAACAGCACCGCCGAAAATGACAGCCTTAGCGCTATGGCAACGCGTTTCTCCACAACCATGGCCGATATGCAAAGCAAGATACCAAGCGGAAACCTAAGCAAGGACGAAACAGCTTTGAAAGCGCTGGCTGAAGAATGCAGCAGCATCTCAGACGAGCTTCAGAACCTACTTGCAGCTTTAAAAGCCAAGAAGCCGAATTCCATACGCAGTAGCATGAAGGCAGTATACCGTGATTGGAGCAAGAAGAAAGAGAAGGATGAGCTCCAAAAGAGACTTGAAAGCTCCCGTCAGCAACTTATCTTGCTGCTTTCGACAATGACACGGTATGATCAATACTTGACTGGGACAACCCACCGTCTCACTAACACTTTGAATCCAGGTTCGAATCTTTGGAGCGCCTCCACCAGTTGGTAGAGTACGGCCAGTCCAATGAATCTGAAATTACGTCTCTTCGCCAGAACATAGATGCCCTTCGCTCTGGGCTACAGGTCAAATTCCTCACCCCCGAGGCTCTGGCACAGATCCGGGATGTGATCAGTTTGTCTGAACGTGCGACTTTGAAGGTGCGAGAAAGTTGCATCCTTACTGCCTTGCGATTCGAGTTGATGGAGGAGAGGTACGATGATGTGGCCGAAGCACATGACAAGACGTTCGAGTGGATATTTGACTCACCCAACAGTGACAACGATAGCGATGAGGATGGTCGTCCATTTTACGGCTCTAACGTCACCTCTTACAAACCAACGGAAAGTTCTGGAGCTCGTTCCAGGTTCATCGACTGGGTCAAATACGGCAACGGTATCTTCCACATCTCCGGAAAACCAGGCTCAGGAAAATCCACTTTGATGAAATACCTGTGTCGCCAGGAAGAAACAAAACGATATCTCGATATATGGGCAGCAGACAAGTCGCTTGTGTTTGGCAAATTCTTCTTCTGGAATCCCGGTACAACCCTACAGAAGAGTCTAAGGGGGTTGATCCGTGGCCTTCTCTATGCTACTCTCTCCAATGCTCCAGAGCTTATCCCTCTCGTTTTCCCCAAGCATTGGGATGCCACCATTAGTAAAGTCGCAGTCGCATTCGATTCCTCGGATGATATCATGCTCGCCTTTGCTGATCTGATTCGCCGCGACGAGGTTTATCGCAACCACAAGCTTGTCTTCTTCATCGATGGTTTAGATGAGTTTCAAGGCGACCATGCGTCACTGATAAAGGAACTACTGCGATGGACATCAGCACGGCCTACGGGTGTGAAGATATGCGTCTCAAGCCGAGAGTGGCCCATCTTCCAAGAGGCATTCAAGCTGTTCCCATGTTTTCGCTTGCACGAGCTGACTCGGTCTGACGTGTCAAGGATTGTATGGGACAGACTGAAGAACAACCAGCTTTACCAGAAGTTGGCAACTCCTGCTGAATTATCAAACTTTGAGTCCAATCTTGTGGATAAATCGGACGGCGTGTTTTTGTGGCTCAAGCTGATCTTGCAAGATGTTGAGGACGGTCTTCTCAGCGGAGATAGGCTGCCACAGTTGGAGAACAAAGTCAATGCGCTTCCCACCGAGTTGAACGAGCTATTCCAACACCTTCTAAACTCCATTCATCCATGTGATCTAGAGGAGGCATCCTTGATCTTGGCAGTTGCTCTCGAGTGCCCTCCCGATTGGCCCATCTTCCGCATCTCTTATCTGGAAGAGTACGTCGCGGATCGTGATTTCGTTTTCAGCCATCAAATACAGCAGCTCGGTGACGATCAGATAACGGATCGCTTAGAACGAACCAGGAATAAGATTTACGGCAAATGCAAAGGGCTCCTCGAGATACAGTTGGTGCATATTTATCAGACGCGACAGATCGACAAAACCTTCAGAGAATCCGTCAAGTTCACGCACCGATCAATTGTTGAGTTTCTCAAAAGCGACCAGACCAAGCAAAAATTGGCCGTCGGGTTAACAGGCCTCGACATCTTTGATGACATGTGTCAGACATTCCTGGCACATATCCAAGCTGTCGCCATGATCGAGCATTATTATCACGAGCGCGATGAGGCATCCAATTTAAAAAGTCATTTGGACCTCTGTCCGGAAGGTCTATTCAACGTGCTTCAACCCCCGAGCCTTGACTATGATATCTGCACTCTCTTGAGAGCAAATGCTGCAAAGGACGCGGCCGAAGACTCAACGAGATTCATAGAATTCCTGAATAACGTAGTCGAGCTAGCCGACGACTTGTTCTCCCCCAAGGCGCCGTTCCAGCTCGTCGACGTCAACTGGATGAGGCCGGACGATATGATCTACCACACGATACAAGTCAGCTTTCCTGTCAAGGTGGGTCTCTTTAGTGCTTACTACGGCATGACCGATTATGCTCTACAGACGCACTCGATTGGCGTAGACGCACTACGAGGACTCGTTACACTGCCCATGTTGGTACCGGGGATATGTCAGGCTGCACAAGCGAGCCCTGCGGTACGTAATCGTATCTCTAAAGGGCTCAACACGATCCTCAACACCTATCTCGAACTCGGTTCCGATCCTAACGGACCTTCAGTAGTGGAGACCACATCCTGTTGGCACTATATGCTCATGCGGAGTATCGTCGCCGATGACAGGGCCCCCTATGTGTCCATCATAGCTTCATTTCTTCTCCACGGAGCAAATCCAAGATTCTGGATCAAATTTGGTGCAAGGCATCGATGGGAAGGCATGAGAGATCAGTCAAGGGTGGTGGTACCGATCGAATTCGAGTGGAGTGAGGGCAGGCAGCGTCTCGTTTACCTTGGCCATGACAGAGTGGTAACGGTAGATTTGAACTGGCCGCTCAGAATGTTCCTGAGACGGGGACAGGGGGAACTGTCCTGCAAAGAGTTGCTTGGTATGATGTTCCCTCAGCAAAAGGCCGACTTTCAAGCAGTCATTGACTACATCCTTCAATTGAACACAGAGGTCCTTACGAATAGTGATCTGCAGGAGTTGAAAGAGCGATTCCAGCCGACGTTAGGTCCATGGATTACTTTAGAGGGCAACGAGGTATGTTTAGATACTAGGGAAAGTCCTGCATTCCCTATTCTTCAATTTATACCTGAAAGTAAAGGAGAGCTATATTTAAT
>JABSTL010001005.1:0-14929 GCA_013759095.1 Fusarium sp. NRRL 29148
GGTGAGAATATTGCGGTCGGGCTCGGTACCGAGACCGAGACTTGGATAGTGATGTCTGATTGGCTGAGTGGCACAAGATGATGGAAGACGCAGGAGGAAGATATGTAATTGACAGGGAATGACAGCAGTAATTTTTTCTTTATTTAAGAACATTCTGATGCTTCACTCTAATATTTATTATCCGATCTCAGCACAGAATAATATTCTCAAGCCAGCTTCTTGTTCACTGTTGCAAACCGCCCAAGCTCCCTTCAACCAATCCCTTATTGAACAAAGCACTAGACATCGCAGCACCGTATTATACGAAAACTTGTCATGATGGATGAGAAGGAAACCAGAGATGAGATGCCACCCAACAGGTTAAGCGCCGATATGGAAAAGACACCCTCCGAGGACGCTGATACCGAGAAGACATACCCACCAAAGAAAGTCGTCCTCCCAACAATGCTAGCTCTCTTCCTCGTATTCTTCCTCGTCGCACTGGTAAGCCACCCCATACTCACTGTATCCATGTCACGTACTAAGATATTCAAGGACCGTACAATCATCGGCACAGCAATCCCAACCATCTCCGCCGAGTTCGACAGCTTCGGCGACATTGCCTGGTACGAATCAGCCTTCCTCCTCCCCCTCTGCGTCTTCCAGCTCTCCTTCGGCCTCGTCTTCAAATACTACTCCACCAAATGGGTTCTGTTCATCTTGACCGCCATATTCGAGATCGGGTCTATTGTTTGTGCAGCTGCACCTAACTCGAATGCGCTGATCGTTGGTCGAGCCATCACTGGCATTGGAGGTGCGGGTATTGGCTCTGGGGTGTTCATCTACATCACCCTGCTATTTCCTCTGGAGGAAAGACCGAAGTACCTTGGATCACTGGGCTCTGCGTTCGGCATCTCATCGATCCTGGGGCCGATCCTTGGGGGTTACCTTACCTCGGTGACTTGGCGGTGGTGCTTTTGGATCAACGTTCCCATCGGTGGACTTTCGCTTATTCTTCTGTTCATCTTGGCGCCAAACAGACCACCGCCCAGCGAGCCACCTCAGTCATGGCGTCAAAGATTCCTGGATCTTGATCCATTGGGTTTTCTCATGGTTGCTGGATCAATTGTGTGCCTTCTCTTCGCGCTCGAGTTCGGAAAAGAGGAGCAGCAATGGACAAGCGGACGTGTGATCGCTCTCTTTGTCGTCTTTGGCGTCTTGTTCCTCATCTTTGCTGGCTACCAAGCTTGGAGGAAAGAAAAGGCGACAGTGCCTCCACGAATTCTCTTCCAACAAACCACATTCTTTGCCTGCCTGAACGCTCTGGCCATTGGTTCCGTACTGGTTATCTACGCGTTTTACCTCCCGGTTTGGTTCCAGGTGGTCAAAGGAAAGTCACCTCAAGATTCAGGATTAGCTCTGATACCACTTCTGCTGAGCAATGTGTTCTGCGTTATTCTCGGCGGTGTTTTGGTCAGCAAGATTGGATACTACACCCCGTTTGCTATTGCTGGATGTGCTGTGCTTATCGTTGGTTCGGCGTTGATCAGTACCTGGACGGCGGACGTTAGTAAAGCAAAATGGATTGGATATCAGGTATGTTTAGTCCACATAGTGTTGAGCGCCGCTGACCGACGATTGCAGATTATTACTGGAGCAGGCATGGGCTTGATATTGCAGCAGCCCGCCATCGCCATCCAGACTGTCCTCTCAGACAGCGATAGCCCCGTTGGCCTATCTATCCTCAACTTTGTCATGTTTCTTGGTGGAACAGTCTTTGTCACCGTGTCACAGACTCTACTCGAAGGACAACTCAAGAGCAAAATTGCAAAGTATGTTCCTGGGGTTGACATCAATACGCTTGCGAATAGTGGCGCAACAAATCTTTGGAATTTTGTGCCTTCTGACAAAGTCGACTTGGTATTGAATGCTTACAACGATTCGATGAGATCTATCTGGTATCTTGGCTTGGGCATGGGATGTTTCGCTCTGATTACCTCCTTTGGGTTTGAGTGGAAGAATGTCAAAGCAAAGAAAACAACTGGGGCAGCTGCTGTTGCATAGTTCATCGAGACTGTGCATGTATATTACTTCAATAGACAGGTTTGCCTTGTAGTCGCAACAATATTAACTATATGTAGAGCTGTTTTTAGCTCAGGAGCCCCATTTCAATGAAGCATATATGGCTTAAGTAATGTCATTGACATAAGTAAAAAAACAAATGTAAGCCTCCATACTCGCCCTATTTTATTAGGGCCCAGAAGTGGAAGACACAAAAAGTGATCTGATGAGACTGGGACTCGAACCCAGGAGGATTGCTCCACCAGGAAATTGGTGTCAAGGTTAACCTTAACCTGGCGCCATAACCAACTCGGCCATCTCACCGATGATTGGATAACGACTTGGAGCAAGAATTTGACTTATGTTTACTAATACGTTGGCAGCAATTTGATAGCCTCTATCTCTGCACCTTGAACCTGTAAAGAATTAAACTGGTACTTGAAGCTTAATATCTACCTACTATTAAAGCCATTATAAAAGATACTTTATACTTAATTATTCCTTTCCATGCTCTAGAAGTTGTTCTATCGCTAAAGCCGCTATTTCCGCGACACTTGAATTAGTGGCTTGCCTGCCCCTGTTTGTGACCAAGGGCTCCAGCAAATAACAGCTCTAGAACATCTTGGCAGTGTCGATAGCTTCAAAACTATCGATTTCTCATGTGGGCCAACTGTCAGGTTCTCCTTTAAACCCCTACTTCTGACAGCCGCCACCCGGATATTTCTACACTCTCTTTTCCTTGCCTTTTTCTTCAACGCTGTCAAGCCACGCTTTTTTGGCCAGTCTCTCGTTATGCGTTTCAACTCAATTCTTTTACTGGCCTTTGGGCTCCCAGCGGCTATGGCAGGCCCTTGCAAACCTAGTTTTGGTAATTATGTGAGCGCATGGGTCAACTACACTATCTAATAAGTTTCTGTAGCTTCCCGGTCGAGCGATGCGGTCGTGACAACTCCAACTCTGGCGACAGTGTCTGGAGTCGCCTCCACAGAGACAGCCAGCACAACTGAAACAGAGACCACTGAGACTTCTACCACTGTCGTTTCATTCGCTTTGACATCAACGGAATTTGACACTACGACCTCCATAACATCACTCGACACAACAGAGACTACAATGCTCGTACCTACAACAACGACCTCGGAAGAAGCCGCAGTCACAACTTTCAACATCATTGCCGAAGGCGGACCCGCAGATGGTATAGTGATGGGACAGAAGGAAAACTATTACTATCTCCAATTCTCCTCCAACGCAGCCTGGGAACCTGCCGCCCTCGTGCTCGAACAAGGCACAGGCTATCTCCGCCGCGCCGACCCATTCAACCCCAATTTCCCACTCGTCTGCATCCGCTGGGCCTCAGGTACAGTACCTAACCCAGGCTGGTTCGTTGATTGCTCGGCGTCAGATACATACTTCGGCGCGCCTATTACCTGCGACCTCAAAAGTGGCGGCGAGCTCTCTTGCTCGATTCCCGCTGGCCACTGTAGACACTATACCATCCCTCCTAGAGACAACGATGCTTGGGATTGTCAAGCGGATACTGGCGTTTTTCGGAACTTCTACACGGAGGAGAGTACGGATGATTATGGTGTTACTTTCTATGCACCTTGGATGGGCTTTGAAGGATATGAAGGGCAAGGCGATTTTAATCCTTTGGAACCAGTGACGTTCAGATGGAGGAGTGCAGATTAGACAACACGTTGTCGTATATGCCGTCGTCAGTACGTAGTTTGCCTGCCTGAATAGGTACTACCCGCCAATACGCGTAGAGCACGAAAGTCCTCGGGTTTTGAGAACAGCTTTTGGGGGGTCAGTGCTGAGAGAATAACCCACGATGATATCATACGTGAGTGATATTAAGCTTCTTTGGCCTTGACTATATAGTATTCGGTATCACGGAGGCAGGCAAACCTCTAGATTAGGGTTAATGCATTGCCCTTGATCGTGCAGGCTCATCATGCAGTAAGGTTGCATCGCTCCAACTGGTGGACTATATTGGGGGTATATGTGAATCTCTTCTCAGCATTCAAGATCAGTGTCCCGAGGTTGTCACTCAATGGCACAGACTCGTTAATCCACAAATGGCTTCCGCCTATCATGGCGTGACAAAACCTCTTTGGAATTGAAAAGGCAACTTATTTCAATTTCCAAAAGCATAACGGCTCGGTTGTTGCGGTCTTCCGGCCCATATGTGGACGATCGCCCTGTACCGTTCCGAATCTGGATATCACGGGGTGTTGACCTCCGGCATGCTGCATTTATCACCCTATGGGGGTGAGGGGAATGGCATGTGTAATTTCCATGCCGAATGTAACACATATAAAGATTCGATCAATCGCTGGCTATCACGATCAGCAGAATTGATCAAGCTCAATCATTCTTCAGATCTCAAGATGAAGTTTGTTTCAATTATCGCGGCCGCTTTTGCTAGCGCCCCAGCGTTGGCTGTACCCGCTGGCTTTGTCACTACCGACGGCACAAAGTTCCAGCTCGACGGAAAGGACTTTTTCTTCGCTGGTAGCAATGCTTACTACCTCCCCTTCAACGTTGTAAGTTTTCCGGCGCTCGATGTGGATCAGACGTATTGACCTTGATAGTGGGGAACCGACCATTACTCAGACGTCAAGCTGGGCCTTCAGCTTGCAAAAGATGCTGGTCTCAAAGTCATGCGCACTTGGGCTTTCCATGACAATAATAGAACTTACGTCTCTGGTGGTTTGCCCCAGTACGGCACTGGTGCTGAGAACACCGTCATGCAGTTCTTTGAGAAAGATGGAAGCGTCAAGATTGATCTGAGCAAGCTTGATGTTGTGATTAAAGCTGCTGAAGACACCAACATGAAGCTCATTTTAGCTTTGACCAACAACTGGGCTGATTATGGAGGTATGGACGTCTATACCGTCAATCTGGGTGGCCGGTACCATGATGATGTGAGTCTTCAAGAGTGTTGAATGAATTGAGAGCAAGGTCTAACGAAAGATACAGTTCTATCGTCTTCCCGCTATCAAGAAAGCTTTCAAGAACTATATCTCTGCAGTTGTGAGCCGATACAAGGACTCTCCTGCCGTCTTCGCATGGGAAATCGCCAACGAGCCTCGCTGCGGCGCCGATGGAACTCGAAACCTCCCCCGTGGACCCGACTGTACCCCTGCAACCATCACTTCCTGGGTCAGCGAGATGAGCACATACATCAAGTCCCTTGACGCAAACCATCTCGTCACCACCGGAAGTGAAGGCGGGTTCAACCGCCAATCAGATGACTGGACCTATAACGGCGCTGACGGCACTGACTTCGATGCTGAGATTAAGCTTCCCAACATTGACTTCAACACCTTCCACTCTTATCCTCAGTACTGGAGCAAGACGACTGACTGGGTCGTCCAGTGGATCAAAGACCACGCCGCTGCCGGTGTCACAGCTAAGAAGCCCGTTCTTCACGAAGAGTATGGATGGACAGACAAGTCCACTCGCATCGAAACCCTAAGCAAATGGCAAAAGGCTTCTCTTGATCTGCAAGTCAGCGATATGTACTGGCAGTTCGGCACCAGCAAATTCTCCTACGGAAAGAATCACAATGATGGAAACACTATCTATCTTGAGGATGATGAGGCTCAGCCATTGGTATACCAGCATGCTGCTGCCGTCAATGCCGCCAATGGCGAAACTGTGACGACGAAGCCTACCGCTACTGGTACAGCTACGTCTAAGCCGAGTACTACATTTTCGACTACTCCCAAGCCGACTGTTCCTGGAGGACCTAGCGTGCCGAGGTATGGGCAGTGTGGTGGTGCTTCGTGGACTGGACCTACTGTCTGTGCTTCGCCGTATACTTGCAAGGAGCAGAATCAGTGGTATTCTCAATGTTTGTAGTGACTTCGCCAGGATAAGGATCGGGTAGGATAACTTATTTTATTCCGGGATGTATTCATCACAGAAATATCCAATTGCAACAAACAATTTGCAGCAGCAAATGCAAGACCCTACATGATGACAGGCTATCGATTCAGGTGAGGCAAACCATTTCTCTGCCTAGCCTGGCCTTGAAGCCTTCCCCCTTGTACCTCTTCTGGCTATGAGTTATCCAGGTAGACCACGCCACCGTATGTAAGTTCTTTATCTCATGTATCCCCAGTGTTACTAGATCTATTCTTCCCAATCATTTTCTTAATCCAGTTCCAACGAGTAGTCTTTGAATCATCCTCAGGCTGTTCCAAGGATCTATCTCGTAGCTCATCAAGTTCCTTTATCAAATCCTTGATGGCTCCCGCGTCAAGCGGATTCCAAAGCGACCATTCCCTTTTATAGAGTTTCAATGATAGCCAAACTCCGAAGAAACAAATAGTCTGTTGTGGTTGGATTAGTTCTCTGTAATCTGATTCTGAGCTTCAGTGCCCTTACCGTCAGATAGCCCGTCAAAAACGGGAAGACATGGAATTCTTTCCAAAGGAAAACCCCATTACATACAAGGAGTATAATAAGACAGGTTCCGAACGCTCCGTACGCCAGGACTGGTTGCCAGTGGCTTTGATAGGGATAGGTATCGGATTCAGCTTCACGATCTTCCGCTAGGCATATGCCATCCTCTGCTAGCTCATCTCGAAACTCATTAATGCTGCTACTCGTAAGGACATTTCCAACTATGAACACTCAAATGACCTACCAGTAATGATACCGGATATATGCCAAGCATAAACAAGCCCAGATAATGATAATGCTGACGGAACCCATCTGGACAAGAATCTCGACAAACTTATCAGCATCCGAGCCAGTGTGGATATTTTTCGTTCCTTGGACAAACGGTACCCAAGAAAAAGCAAATGCAGTGACGACCATCGCCCGTAGTGGTACTCTGTCGCGATTCGTAACACCAAACCATGCCAAAACTGCTGGCATCGACTCATCAGAACAGATGTTACGCGTGATACCAAAAAGTGTCCTAGACGCGACGTATAGATTAGTATTGGCACAGGTCAGCGCAGTGAAGAGTATAAAAGCGTTTAAAGCATGGTCAAGATGGGGAATCGTTGACGCTTTTGCGATGAGAACGAAAGGCGAGAACGTAGAGCCTTCCTTGTCAGTCTCGGGCTTGCCGCACTCTTCATCCTTCAACCAACTAAGCCTCTGAAGATCGCAGTTGTCCCTTTTGAGACCCAGGGACACAAATAACCCGCTGATGGTGTACGCAGAGGCTAACAGTATTGGTAGAACAACTGCCGTGAACCCAACCGTTCGCTCGACGTAATCTCGAGCCGTGTTGTGTTTACGAGGTAAGGCTTCTTCTCTTTGTGGTGATATTGCAGCCCGATCCCCAAGTATCCCTGGAGAGCCTCTACTTGAGGCTTTTGATGATGGTTTACGAAACCAACGTGCTTCAATCACGGAGACCGCAATGTTCTCGATTCCGGCGTATGCAAAGATAGCTAGTGACAGGCACATCCTTATGAGAATTAGCAGGTTCCCCTTGTTCCTTGTATTCTAGATATACTTGCATAAACGCTTCAAACCAATTATCGGCAACCTTGTCATTGTATTTTCTGAAGGGGATGTCCCAACCTATATGGTGGAGTCTATTAGCTCTTGTTTCTGCAAGATCTAGATTCGTTGCTTTAAAGACTTACTTGACCTTGTGTTGTTAAGTGCTTTAGCTATCGGGCGAATTAGCGTCTAGGCCTCTGTTGTATGAGATATCAAGTCACCTCTTGACTCAGAACCATCTTCTGAACTTTTGGGAAACTTGAATATGGCAATAGGAAGGCAGATAATAATGATGACTAAGAAGATGAGTTTGATGACTCCGGTGACAACTTCAATCCAGCCGTAGATCTTGTCAAAGGTCAGATACCATATTAAAACATGTCCGTGCGTGACTCAACATACCTCAACTTTGACCGAATTTATCATTACAAGTATCAATGGTAGCGCAACGTAGGCGAATCCTTCACTGAATCCGCTAATTCCCGCGGTCCAGTAGTTGAGAACAGTGGCAGATGTGGCGATCAGGGCGGCAAACCCTATAGAATATGTATACCTGCGATGAGTTAGCCGTAGTCCAATTCTCGCGGCTCATATTTCAGTGCATACCAATACGCGATGCCAACAGTATTCCCAAGTTCTTTATCCACAAACTTCTTCACAAACAAAGGGGCTGCTCCTGGAACTGGCCATAGGCATAGAAGTTCTGCGATGCATTGCATCACCGCCCAACTCAACATGCCAAGGAACAAAAATGAGAATATTACAGCCAGGGGTCCTCCAAGCTCGAGGATCTGACCACTTCGAACATACAGGCCGGTGCCAAGTGTACCGTTTACGGCAATCATCTATGTTAACGTTAGGTCTTAGACATTCGAATCTACTGTCTAGGAATAATGATGACTTACAAAGATATGAATACCCTCAAGTTTGCGGCGAACTGTGTGAATAGGAGGCTGAGGTGCTTTTGTGTTTCCTCCATCAATTGTTTCAAATCCGTTTGAAGCTTCTCGACCATCACCGGCAGCGTCGGGCTGATCAGAGGTACCCCTAGCACGACATACGTTGCTGGCTGTTGAGCCGCTGTCAAGAAGCCCATGATTGGAAGAGAATACAGTGAGAGGAATAGCAGGGGGCGTGTCTCCCAGCTCGCGTGCGTTTTCGGACATCTTTGCTGACAAGAAATATTTCTTTACAGACGATGGATCATTGGAACTGCGAGCTGGGGATCTTCATTTTAGAAGAAAGAAATGAATAGTGATGGGGCTATGTCCGGTGCAGTGGTTCGCCTACCGAAGCGCTGAGGCGTGAGGCTAACGGTTACGAGAAGCGAGGCAGATCAGAGGGACTCGGCCCCAAAACCCCGCATAAGCTTCCAAGAGTAATCTTACGAAGCAAGACCTAGCAGTGTGAGAGCCCAATAGCAAGAAATCATTTCGCAGCTTAACGCCGTCATATGATGTTGAACGAGGGATGTGTTGAGCCGCCTGATAACGATCAATATCACCAAAAGAGCACGAAGGCAGTAAACCACTGCTCAGATGGACTACCTGGATTCCATATCTTGCCAAAGGCTTCCTGGAGCCTGATTGCGGATTGTCGTCATTTTTCAAGCCCTCTCTTGGCAACCAGGTCTGGGCCCGGGCATTTTCAGCCGCAAGCCTCTGGTTGTCTTTCAAGGAGGGCTGCATGAGTTTACAATACCTAGCTGGAATACCATAACTGGAAGAAGATGCATAATATTGCTCATTAGTCCACGACTGCCTAGCCAATAGTGATATGATCGAGACCGAAATATTGGCCCCCTGCAGGTGGCTTGTGACAAAGCATACATAAGAGGCTTATCACACTTGCAGCAATGACCAAACAAGGCTCTTGATGCATGAAAGCACTGTGATCGGGCGGTTCGCCAAGTGTAAATACGAGTTTTCGTCCCTTTTATGACATCCAATCCCGCTGTCAGGTTGTACAAGGGCTGAAAATTGGGTCTTGTTTCACTTGCGACTGTATCGCAGGAAGCTGCTCAAATGCTTTGCGAGGGGCGCGAAGTACGTACTTTTAAAAACTGGAGGCTTTAAAAATTTAACCTCAAAGAAACCCCTCAAAGAAGCCAGTCTTGATCAATACGTAAAAAGCGATTCACCTCAATAGCAAAGCAAAGCTACCATGCCCAACCCCATACAGGACGAGGTACATCAAGTCTTTGACAGTCGCTACTACGACGGAGTCAAGTTGCAGAGAATACTCAAAGAACTCTTTCCCGAGCAGAATGGCGAGTTTGGACTGCGTGTAAGCGTTAGTCCCTTTGTCCCTGGGCTTTCCGCGACTGACTTGCGCTTGAAGATGACTAACGACCAGTGGGCATTCAAAGCGCCGAGACAAGTAACACGGGTATGGTGGTTCAAGAATGTGAACTTATTGCGTATTTGTTATTGACAAAATCACAGAGTGAACTCGAGTAAGCGTAATTGCGAGATCGATTGTGGCGATAGCTGACGACGACAAGGCCCGCCTTGATTTTTCGATCTCGATGATACTGACAAGGAACCTATCAGGTGTGCTGACCCCAGCATGGCGGCTTTAGCGGGCTTGATGGGCATGATCGGGCACGATCAGGCTGTGAGGCAGAATAGCTATAGTGATTCAGATAATTGAAAGCCTAGTTTTCTACGGATTTGATATAAATTGCAAAGACTTTAAGTTCCCCTATTCCAACGGTTCCTATAGTTGTCTTTCCATCAACATTCCTCGCAAACTGCCCCGTTATCTCTTGTCTCAATGGATGTGTCTCACTCATGCTTCGTCCATGAGGTCACTGAGCCAATCAGGATCATCAGCACAGGTGCCGGGGTATCGGACGAAGAATCCACTGCGGCTGAGGTCCATCAGTTCTCGACCTTGGAACAGATCCAGTCCCACTTCAGCCGCACTGATAAGCACCCCTACCACTTCATGTACGTACTGTAGCATCTTTACCTTCGTAAAAGACACCGTGCTGATTCGGGGCAAACAGATCGATATGCCAGCGCCAATCTTGGGAGCCGTTGGAATGCACTAAACTAATGTTTAGCTTTCTTGTTGACAAGTTCAAATTGAGCCCTCCGCTTTGGGATGTGGCCTCCTGCTTTTACGCGAAAGACTTCGACGTTGAATCCACATTCTGTATTCCTTTTACAGTGTCTCGGGACGGGCCAGTTACTGGTAAGCAATTCTAGAGGTGGACAGCTTGAGTGACTCACCAATGATCTAGAGGTATCATATACAATTCGGTATCCTGAATTCAAGGCTGCTGGGAGTACTTGGGTCATTAGACAGACCGGCATCCACCAGAGATTCAACAACGAAACTAAACAGAACCTTTGTATTGTATTTAATCCTGTACCGGGTTCCAGGTTGCATCAAACTGTACAGGACTGTGTGTCTGATGTCTCCGGAAACGCCCCGAAGGACTTTTTTTGGCTACACAAGGAAGTTTTTAACACATATTTCTTTTCTTGGAGACTGTACAATTTGCACCTGGAGAAAAAGGTCCTCCCTATCGTATGTATACCTTTAGGGACATACTACCATGCATGCTAACAGTTTCCAAGGTGAACAAAGCAGTAGCTACGTGGATTGAGGAATTGACAGAAGCTGAATATCGTACTCTCACCGACTTGACCTATCTGGAGAGCCGATTACTCCAAATCCAAGTCATCCTGGGAAGCTCGAACGAGCTGCTGGAATCTTTATCCTCTCTCTGTCGCAACTGGTGTCCTGATTTGACTGGGCATGACCGAGAATCAGCCATGTCGGCCTTGACAGAATTTCATGATCATCAGTTAAACTGCCGTGCCTATGTTAGAGTGGCAGAGTTTCTACAGAAGCTGGCTGAAAAGAACACACAGCTTCTTGCAAACAGTCTGTCATTTCGGGAGCAGTTATACGCCAAAGCTCAAAATAACAGCATGTTTCATTTAAACAAGTCTGCTGTGTTTATTACGACCTTGACTCTATTGTATTTGCCTTCATCCTTTGTAGCAGTAAGTCCAAACTCAGGCCATTCAATATTTGTTGTACTGACAGACGCTAGACGTTCTTCGGGATGAACTTCTTCGATCTTGACGATAACGGACATCAGATCGTGATGACCTCCATGATCTGGATATACTTTCTATCGTCTGCGGCTCTTACTATCGGCACATTCATCTTATATCATGTTCTTCTAGATAAGACTCTTCTCAGTCGTGTAAAAGGAAAGATTCCAAGCTTCAAGACCCTCATGCAAGTAAGAAGGAGAAAGGTGTGTGATGACATGGAGTTAGGTAGCATATAGCAAGAGCGTGGCATTGACCACACATCTTAAGTATTATTATTGGCTAGAGTAATAAGATTCTTCTGATACACACGATATTGTCCATCAGGTGTCGCGGTCGTAATCAAGGCGATAGGCTCATTCCGGTCTCCGATTACACTCAGCTTAGGCTGGCAGGACGTCGAGACCTCTTTAAGCTCAGCGATCTTCCGAAGTTGCGGACGAACCGTAGGACTCAAGAGCTTCACCTCTAGCAGAACAAAGTGATTGCTGTCTGAGTGTGCTCCTAGAGCCACCACTACTTGTCCATTTGTCGCAATCTTAAGAATACGATAGCGCGTAACAGGAAGGTACGCAACGCTCAAGGCGGCTGTGCTGGTGCCTGAGAACTTCAAATGAAAGATTTGTTGAGCTTGTGCAACCACAATGATTTCGGATTTAGGTTCGTCTGCTCCGCTTTGGAAAAACACCATGTCCGTAAACAGTCTCTCCACAGAGCTACCTATTGACTAAGGGCGGCACTGTTAAATCATGGAGTAGACGGTCGACGAGAAACTTACTCCAAGTATCAGGTTTTGCTTTACCATCCTCGGTGGATCGATTGTGAATAAACTCACAGATAGGGTCGATGAGCCGCGAACGATAATATAGCCTTCATTCTTTGTTCTCAGAGCTAGATGCTCGATATGTGAGGTGGGATAGTCCAAAACGATTGGCCGTGGTTTGCCCACACGAGTTCCAGCTTCCGATAGACTGACAACCATATCAGCAGAGTATGAAATTGTAGAGTAGCTCACTCACCTAGCTGACGGGGCAGTTGATCCAGGTAGACTCGTATCGATCGCTGTGGTCAGCAATGATGCTTTATTATTATCATTCAGGATGCAAGCTATCGCGTCTTCGTTAGGTGATGCTGTCAAACTGTGGAATCCAGTATATGGCAAGGTGAACTTTTTGTACGTTCGGAGCGTTTGATCTGATTGAATATCGAACGCATAGCACTGGCAGGCTGTTAGCCATATGACTCGGAGGTAAGTAGTCTTGCAACTCTAAACTTACTTCTAATGCCTTGGCCTCCGTCGTAACAGCAACTAAGTATGAGTCTGTCATCCCCAGAGACTTCCAGGAGCTTACTCCCGTTAGTATATGTTGTCCGACATTTCTCAGAGCCCGATCTTGCACGATTTCCGTTGAGGTTGTCCTTAAACCCATGAGGGATGTACTGCTAGAATTGGTTCTCGATATTGTGGTGTCTATGTCGAATACCATGATGACTTTAAGATTCCAGTAAGCTATCAATCGACCATTTGGCGAACTCCGACAGTCTTTGAATCGAGTAGACTTATCTATGTCCAGTCGCCAGCGGTGGATATCTACTGGCTTAGGAGAACGCTCTTTGCGAAGACTAGGGGAAATGGCCCTAGATATTGTTAGTCTCGATGGCTTGAAATTGAAAGTCATGTGCATACTCTTTGAGTTTCAGGCGTAAGGAATATGGCTTTCCTGTGGGAGATTCAGGCCTGACTGACGATTCTGCGGTTTGACATTTCTTCAATGTCTTCCCTAAGCATTGAACTATCGATTCTGCTTTGCATCTATCGCCTTGGTCAATCACCAAGACATTACTCTCCAGGTACCTGAGTATATATGAAACCGCTTCCCCTTCAGCCGCGTTTCGTTTTTTTGTGGCTTCAATGAGTTTGGTGTGTTGGGCCTTCACAGCATCGTTCAAATTGGCACCTCTGCTATACCTGTTCTCCTGATAGAAGACGTCGACCATCTTGTGAGGCTTGTTATACTTGCGTCGGGAATCGCTGTATCGCTCCAGAGCTGAGTGCCCTTCTTCCATGTAGGTAAATAGGACGCTAATAACGCAGCCCAAGGACCAAATGTCACTCTTTTGGTTCATCGTCTTTGATTTGTCTTGAGCTTCAATTGGTAGGTATGTACCGTTTCCTCGCAGGTTTTCGGTCAGTGATGCTTCGGTGGACTGGTCAATAATTTTCCTTTCGAATAGGCTGTCCAAATTCTTTTCCGGCTGTGTTTTGATCTTGACTCTTGACAGGCCGAAGTCGCTAAGCTTCCAAATCATACCATAGTTTCTGTCCTCTGTGCCAGTACCCTTCATTCGTGATTCATCTAGAAACACCAAAATATTGCTAGGCTTGAGGTCCATATGGTAACAAACCAGTTTATCACCTTCAACCGTAGTCATCTGGCTATGGAGGAACTCAAGTCCACCTGCTAGTCCTATAGCGGCGCTGATTATACGCTGTCGGGCCCATCTGTCATCGGTTGGGATCTCTGGATTGTCTTCCATGTACTTCTGTAGGTCCATGTCCGCTAGCGGCATGAGTAAACTGAACTTTGGCTCTGGCCCTCTGATGACAAGAGTCCCAAAGCTCTCGAGAATATTATTGTGCTTGGAGCTGGCACTGAAGATCTCTCGAATAGATTTCACCTCTTTCTCAAAATTCTCTTCCATGTTTTTGGCGACTATGTAGTCTTTTCGGGCGACCAGCTTGGCCATTGAGTTGGTTTGATTGAAGTCTTGGTGCATGGTCAAATGGTTCTTGGGTATCTTGACCTCATAAACGCTTCCGAAAGCACCGGAACCGATATGTCTCTCGTCTAGCCATGGGAGAGACCGCTTATCGTCTTGATCAATCGTGACGACCCCTGGCCCACCAAGTACGATGGTACAGAAAGGGCGTTGCCCAGCGAAGAAATCGTGGGTGTCAAAACGGTCGAAGAGACGTTCAAGATAATCCACGGTCGCTGGGAGCAGACATGGAGTCTCGCTATATTGTTGCTGTTCTTGTGCCATGTTTCCCAATACAAGCTCTTTCGTAAATACTTTTGCGGCCTTGATTGAGCATTTTGCGTACAATAAAACAGCCAAAAATTCGTGCAGCATTTTCCTCTCTATACTTCGAACAAAGGTGTCAACAGTGTTGGGGCCTGTCTCGGAGGTGCCCTCATCATCGCAGATGGATTTGTACAGTGTTTTCAGCACAGACTGTGATAGAACATCTCTGACCATTGCTCTTGTCGCGAACTTGTCCTTTGTTTCGGCTTTTTCAAAATTAATAATAAATTGCAATCGTATGTCGCGCCTTATCTCAG
>JABSTL010001007.1:0-28189 GCA_013759095.1 Fusarium sp. NRRL 29148
AGTTAGAATAAATAGGGTAGTTAAAGAGGGTAGAATGGGATGGAAGCTAGTTATTAAGGAAATCAAAATAGTAACGATTTATTAAGTATTTTCAAGAAGTTATGCTTATTTGTAATTAAAGGACTAAAGATACTCAAGGTGATTCAGGGAGTTTTCTAGGTTATAATATCAAGACTAGGCTCTGTTCTGGGTCCTAATTTTGATTAATTTAATTACACGAGAGTATATCCTATAAAGGAAATATTATTACCATTACTCTTAAACATAATTCCAGATACCGAGCACTTTCTTTAAAAAGTCACAATCTGTACATTACCTGTATATTTAGACGTAATTGAGTCTGGAATATTGATCGGCTTCATATTAATACTAGATTACGTCTACATTAATCGCTGTCTCTTGGCTATAACAGGCGTGCCCAGTGGTTGGTTACGCAGAATTTCTCAGGGCTTGGAACAACGAATAACAAACATGATCAAAGTTAACAAGACTACTCTTTCATTCACCAAGCTTAACGACTACTAATGAGCCGAAGGAAATACACAATTAGTTGAACTTCTTCGTGCTATATTATCTCCTTTTCGTCGTGTCATCCGGAGAAACGTTTCTGAGGCGGAGTTTTTATCTCCCGCAAAAAAAAGCTAGGTATACCCAAAGTGGACCCCCATTCGGCCATTCTTGCAGAATTAGCCAACACATGCCGCTGGTTAGTATGAGGTACATCCGTGGCGGCGATTGTGCAAAGACCTCTACAACCTTTGGCTAAAGTGCAGCGCATAAATATATTGCCAAGTGCATCCTAAGGCTGGCGCAACCATCACTTCTCATGTTCTGTCGCCATGCCATCCGAAATGCCCTCCCAGATACCTTTCATCACAGCTAGCCAGTGGCTCGAGGCTGCGGCCTATCGTCGCAGTGTTTATGGTTTAACAGGAACTTCTAGGGTCTCGGACCAGCGTGTCCAAGAGATCGTCTCCAAAGTCCTTTTATTCGCCCCTTCATCTTACAACACTCAGCCTGTTCGTATTTCCCTCGCTTTCGGGGAGAAGCATAAGGAGCTCTGGAGTGTCATTCTCAAGGAGGCTGAGCCGGTTCTCAAGTCGATCAGCCCGGATCTCTGGCAAAGGCTGGGCCCCATGTTCCAAAGCCACAAGGCTGCATACGGATCTGTATGTCAACGGCTTTTATGACTTGCTTGCAGTCTGTCTAACGAGATCTAGGTGCTCTTCTGGGAGCATGGACAGACAAACAGGGACGCTGCAGCAATGCATAAGGCAACCGGCCATATGTTTGGCGAGTGGAGTGATCACGTCCAGGGTATTCACCAGATTCTTATCTGGACTGCCTTGGAACTGGAGAGTGTGGGCGCCAATTTGCAACACATGAACTCCATCCCAGCCATCGAAGCAGCCATAAAGAAGTTTGCAGGTGTCCCTGAGGACTATAAGCTGAAAGGACAACTAAACTATGGAGACGAGCAAGCGGCTCGCCCCGAGAAGCCTAAAAAGCTGCCCATCGAAGAGACACTGACAATCCTCTAACTAACACGAGTTTAGTCCACTCCATTGGGCTGTCCGTGAGCACTGGATTTGAGGGATTGTTTATCTAGTCACCAACATCGGAAGAGGAGAAATGAAAATTGGAAGCTTGATTACATAGCAAGTTGACATTTAAGGTTCTTAGTTAAAGCCTGCTATTGCATCAACGCACTCTAGAGCTGGATATATATGTGCAAATATTATAAATACTGTATCCTAGAGTAAATAGTCAAATTAGAGACTCCCAACAAATGGCTCAGCTTCATGACTCCCCTACACGAAACTGTATCTAAGCAAGGTTAACTGTTTCCCAGGTCACGAATAGGAACGGATCTATGCTCCGAGTAATATCACCAATAATCGTCGGCAAAATCAACTCACAGTGGATTTCACCGGCAGCCGCTCCTGCACCGGTATCTGATTGAATGATTGGTGACTGAACAGACCATCGCCTGATGTGACAATGCCGAGACTGTGCCTCACACAAGCGCGTCAGTACTACGCCATACGAAACGACCACGTTGCAGATAGTCAAAATGAGCTTATGCAGCATCACCTTGCCGATTAGAATGATAGAGTGCACACTGTCAACCTCCACGTCCAAAGCTGGCGCTGGACCGAACACCCCTCTGGAAAGAGGATGCTGATACAGCATGGAATATAGCTAAACTGCGACCTCGATCTTTTTGGCACAAGATCAGAAGTCTCATGCCTTAATGTAAGGACTGCCAATTATATGAATTAGGGTCAAGATTTTACAAGAGTCTTTTGCAGAGGTGTCGTGCCTGGATTCAGCAGCTTGCATCACTGGTATTTCGCCGGTGCCGGTGAAGGTCTTCTCATGCTTGGGGAAATCATCTGAAGAACATGACAGTTGGCGAGCAGACATCAGTCACCTCTGGCTCCAGAAACGGGAATCCAAGTCTTCAGGCCTGTCAAAGTTCCGCTGGGATTACATGTTCGGCGTCCAATACATAGACTTCCCACAGCTGGCTGCTTCCCCGTCTTGAATTTAAAGAGCTACCAGTCGATGACAAGTCTGTTTGAGATATCGAAGGAGCATATCTGGTCTTCACCGGCCCTAAGCCAGCTTGCGCATTCAGAGGATGACGTGTGTCCAATTGTTTGCTGACCGTCTGGAACAGTGTCCCTGGCTATGATCACAGTAAAAGAGTATGTTGGGCGTTCAACACAATTGCATGCTCAGAGAAACTCCGGCGCAAATCGACCAAGTTATTGGCTCCGTGGTTTGCTAATCAATAGAGCGAACAATCTCGTACCTCTGTCAGCTTAGCCTGACACGGTGATTCTATTGTCCACCCCAATGTTCTGATTGTCACCGCCATTGGCGATAAAGTCCTCAACTGACCGAGCATTTCCAACAGACAAGGTTCTACATCCATCCAACACTCGCAATAGATACTGATTCCTTGAATTGTTGTATGATCTATGCATGCGCCGCTCCAGAGACTTAACTACCTGGCTGAGGAGTGAATGACTGTGTTGCTTCACTTTATATTCTAGCGTGCAGCACTAACCTTGATACCTCAAACGTTATACACAATCTGTCAATGGATAAGACACAGTCTGGCAAATCAGCCATTCCACTCCTAACTCCAACCCATAAACGACATAAAGACACCATCACCTTGGCTCTACTCTCTCTTCAGGTATCTTTACCTGGCTGACGGAGGCGTTTTCATTGCTTATCTAACGTTTATTATCCCAAACTGTCAGTTTCTTATCCAATGACGGATGCCTGAAGTTGCCAATACCTTCGATCTATACCTCAAGTAGTGCTAGAGGTCTTAGAAAACCTCAATTCTTACCGAAGGTAAATCCCATTGTTGCCATTCTCCCAGAGAGACGGTAGACTGCCTGTCTGGTAGTGTAAGAGGGAGTATGGTTCAGGCTCTGTTCAGCCGTGAGATTGAACGAGGCTACATGTAATGTGGGTTTTAAAAAATATAGACCTGTAAACAAAGGAGATGTTCGAGACTTCGAAGACTTGTACTCTACATCATCCGTTATCAAACTCAAGTTCAGAGATGCATGTTGTCAGCTTGAGGATAATCGGAGAGACTTTAGTGGAAGCACTTTATGAGCAAGTGGGTTGCATCCGAACCGTCACCATCCATTCTCTATGATGGCACTGCAGCGTAGACTTAACGTAGTAAATAAGTGAATTGATCAAAAATCCCAACCTGGAAAATAGAAATCACTATAAAAACATAACAAAGCAATTCACTAATCAAAACCACTCGCTATACTCTTCCCCAGATATCTCAATTACTATCTGACATGTTCTTGCAGTATGCCCGGGTTGTTAAACTGTAGAACTCGATGCTGCAGACCTATCCCTCCCTCCTTTGTAAATGTTTGAGAATAAGAGGCAGTGACTAAGTGCTTCTGGACCTTTTTTCTGAGTCATCCTCAGTACTGCGTATAAGTATTCGATTGTTTTTTTTACCATTTCGAATGAGAGGGCACACTAACTCCCCCATTCGGTTGGTAGGTCATTGACTGATGCGATGGGTCCCATTGCTGATACGTCAAGATCGTATGCGGGAGGCGTCACGTTGTTGTGCTTAAACATTGGCTGCCGTTGGTATCGTCTAATTGTCTACAGCAGTTGAATGTTGCCAGACTGGAGAGGTTGGATTTGCAAGACAGGAAGTTCAAAGGCTAGGAACTCAATATTAGCCAGCAGATTCGGGATGGCTGTAATGAGAGACAAACCTTTAATGGCTGATCCTATCCTCGGAAGGGGATCACTGGAGGGTTCATATCTCGTGGACCGAAATAATGAGTGTAGGCTTTACTACCTTTTCTGGACATCTGATTGATACTTCGGTCAAAAGGGAGTCTGGGAAATATCTGAACCAGGAAACCATATAGAGGAACGGGGATCTCAAGGCTGTTTGTTTGCAGCAGGCAATGATGGATAATTCCTGATCCAAAGCACCAGGGCTGAGTCTATGGAGGGTAGTTCAAGTTTGGAAGAGTATTCGTGTGCGGTCTGGAGAGTATTTAGCCTTTGCGAGGCCGTGTTGAGGCATCGAAGCAGTATTTCCTTTTGTCGTCACCAGAGCCTTAGCCATCAGTCACTTGCAAGCCATTACGCGGATGCGAAACGGGGGCATCCGCGATACGGCTTTCCATGATTCGGATCTCCGCAAACTCTTATGATACTTTTATGAATCTTGATGTCTCTACGGACAGGTTTGACCGCGATTCGAGCTGGTCAGCGCGGTCAGTCGCTAAGCTCAGTTGAGCACTGAGCAGCGTGATTTCTGTCGTGCGTAGGTCACACCGATCCTTCACGCTTATTACCACCAAGTGCGCCTGGCATTCGGCAGTCCGCCAGCCGAGTATGTGTTCATCTCCAGATCCGATCCTGGCATCTAGCTTCTCCGCTGTACTTGCTACATCCGCTTTCTCTGTATTGGTCTTCCTATTACGGTACACCGGACCTTGTCTTATCTCCTCCTCACTGCACCGCCTTCCCTTGAATGAAACTTCTTCCGTTGGCCTCGGTATAGTGCCACTAACATTCCACTTACACTCTCTTTTAGCATGTCTGTGAATGGATTGGATCGGATATGTAGTGCAGGTAAGGATGTAGCGTTAGTCAGTTGCCGGGTTTCTGAGATCGAGGGCCAGTGAAGTGTCTGCTTGTTTGTGATACCGCTCTATCATTTTATACCAAGCAACATGCGGCATTAAGAGTGATATATTAGAGTACAGCCCTAGGAATCTGCAGTATTTGTTCTCTTTAAGCCGCCCGCCTATTGAGTCTTAACAGAAGGTCTGTTTGACTTGCTTTTGTCTCGGGGAGTGCAACATATGGCTTGCAGTGGTTTCCGTGATCATAACGAAGACTATGGCTCAGAGATGTCTTCAGGCATTATCTCATTGATATAGATGACTATTACACGGATGAGGAGGTTGCAGGCGCGGTCTGTTCCATGAAGCTCTGCGCGGTTGGCTAGTTAGGAAAGGCAAGACGATGGGCCATCAACAGGTGGATATAAGACCTCAAATATCCGCTAAGAATAAATAGGGATGCTAAGAAGCTTGCGGTAAGGTCTGGGACTGCCAGATAACACTGTGGCGGGTGTGAAATTATATATTAATAGCAACTCTCCAGGTATTTAGGTCCTTGTCTCGATAGAGGATTAAGGTATATACGCTATTGATATACATTTAATACTAGCTTGTATATTCTGACGCCTTCTGGGCCCTCTATAACTAAGCTTGCGTCAATTGTCTCATGTTGTTGTTAAATAAGGTCACATCTGGGCCAACACAACCGTGTCGTTTCCGTAGCCTACTAGCGTCCTTGTGCAGCAGCCTCTCATGGCCTACTGTCATCCTCATGGTAAGTTTTCTCATCGTAAGTAAAGGGCGACCGTGCCATGAGAACTCATGTCAATAGGATGGAGATGAACATAATCCTGTCATTCGTGCCGCAACCAGAGACCAGCTTCACCTTCGATCTTGAGAGACAGTGACTGTGTTTTGATCAATAAAATTGCGAGGATATCGCGACCTCCTTCGATTTCCCGTCGGCGACCCGCAGGACCGGGAAAATCGACAATCCGAAGTTGGACGCGGACGAGATGCCCTGTCGCTGCGTTGAAAGATAGTAGCCGTAAGTGGAAGACTTCCTTTCAAAGGAAAGATACTCCAGTCTTGGTAAGAATCAAGCATCGTCCACGAACTTGGGACGGGCAACCCAACCCCTCTCCTCCTTCTCACCTCTTCATATATCCTCCCCTTTCGATGTCTCGGTGTGATGATAGCTTCAAAGATATGCAAAGGCATCGGAACATGGACTGAAATACCAGCCATCACGCAGCAAAGCGACCAGTCTACTCTAGTCAAGAAGGCTGGGTTATGGCACAACGTGCGGAATGGGAACTGCTTGGGCGAGCATCTGGAGATGGAGAAGTGAGCCAAGTGAAATTCGATGGCAACATGCCCTATGCGGGCTTGGGCAGTATTCAGTGACGAAGCGACCATCTACAGTCAATCGCATGTCTCTTGTCTGTTCCTAGGGAGTCACGCGGTGTCGATGCGTTATGCAACTCAAGGCTTCTCCTGTCATCCTAATCCGCTGTAACCATCAGCCCTAACAGTCAACGGGTTTCCGCTGGCTTGTGGGATAGTTCTGACAGTACCAAGTGAACTGAATATCACAGTCAAGTTAGCCGTTAATCTCAAATGGAAGCTCTTATCTCAGTAAGTCGGTGACATGCTTGTCCTTGAGCCAACCCTGTAGAGTCACTCCAACGGGTTCAGGGGCACTCGACCCTGAGTATGGCCTGTAGACTACACTGAGCATCCCCTGCGGAGGAATTTCAAAAGGTACTTCTGGACAGGCGACCTCCACTACTGACCAACTGAGCAACTCATTCTTGTCTTTTTGCCCTTGACCTTGAATCCTATTATTACAGAGATCAAAATGCTCTACAGTGATCATGTACATTTTGAACCTCTAACTGTGCAGCTTAGAGCGTCGACTTCTAGCTGTCGCGCCCTCGAGGATGATGCTAAAGCAAATGTCACCGCGACAGGCATGGCCTCCCGCCACCTCCTAAAACTCTCCAAGCGTCACCGGGTCCTCAATGGCTTTGTTGGAGAGGCCACGAAGCTCAAATGCACTGAAACAAAAGTACAAGAGCACCTATCGCGCCTCGGCCGCACGACCAGGCGAGATGCACAATTGGCCTTGCTCGGCAAGGCTTCGGGCGGTCGCGACAATTGGGCGATATGCCACGTATTGCAGAAAAAGTCTCAATCAGCACAACAGCAGCTCTCGCAACTATAAAGAGATGAGTAATTAGAGTTCAGAATGCGCTACCTGATGTTTGGCTGCCCGGCGGCGGATTGCACGATGCAGCGTTCGTATACGGTGAGCCCATGCTCACCAAGAATAAGGCTGCTTGCGACTGCTGCTTTCCGCCTCTTTGAGTTGTGAATCGTAAAATCGGGCGGTCCTGGGTTTGGCGCGTGTCACAACGAAGACCGAATTCTCATAGCCAAGTCAGAGTCAGAGGAGGATCGCGCTGCAAAACGCCCGAAGCACACCGCGATCCAACGCTCTCCCTCTATGGAGATTGGCCACCGTGCCTGTACACCAGCTATTGTGTACAGAGGTCGAGGCGTTCCGGCCGTTTGAATCAGGGAAACTTCCGAGGTCGGTTTTACCGCTGGTCAGGGTCTTGTGGTTGTGGTAGACGGGGCATGTTGAGTTTCTCTTTTCAAAAGTTCGGATGCGGCTCGTTTAGCGTCCGTCAATCGTCGCGCGCTGTGGCTGCAGCTTTAGCGCCCGGGCAAGACATGATTCAATCAATTCGACGAGCTGACCTGCGTCCTTATCTGCTTCTTGAGTTAGCGTCGCGGTCACATCTCACAGTCGCTTCGGTGGGATTTGTGATAGGGGAATGTCGTGTCGCTGGGGTGCTTCCCGCGACTGCTCGTCGTTCAACTACAGGGTATCCAAGCCCACCAAACGCCCGTCTCTGTCTAATAGAGATATTGCAAGACTACCTTAGTTAGCGGGCCTACTTCTGAAAACAAGAATAAAAACTTATAGAGCATTCATTTTACATAGCTGGAGTTCTTCTAGGTATGCTAGTTTAGGCTATCTACTGTGATATCAAGTAAAATCGTAACAAATTGGGCGTATGTATGTGCGCGACATCGCAGCTCAACAAGCGTCATCGTTGCAAATACTGTGAAGAGAGTCGGTCAATTGATCTGAGATAGTATGGAATTCTTTCAATAGTTAATCGCGTCTGCAGAGGCCGGTGCTGATGTTGGTAAACTCGACGCTGTCGACTACGGTGATGACCCTGATGTCTGATCGCCTAAAGAGGCGATCACGATGGTGTTGGTTGTTTCAATGCAGCGGCATTCGGATTATAGGCTTGCCTTGAACCAGAGTAGTCATCGATGTTGGTACACTGCTAATGTGATTGCCAATTGTCAACTCCACAGTGAGCTCGGTTAACGATGGCGATGCCGAGATTGAGGTTGTTCTCTTTAGATGGTTCAGTGAGATTGACCCTCCGATGGAACTTGGACGCAGGCTGGGGCCTTGTGAGCCTGTGGGTGTTGAGGATATAAGTCTCAACAGCCACTAGGAGGATATCCATTTTTGTATTTCAGCAGTGAGTGAGAGGAGGAAACAATTTTTTTTTTGCCTACCCTAGGTATTTACTTCGAACTCACTTTCCCTATCCACACCGGCGTCAACGTAACAAATCTAGCGAGTTTCCACTTGGCCATTCACGTAGCCACCTGCCTGTGGATAAAAGACATAAATACAGCATAAACGCCCACTTCTACGTCCTTCATTTCCGCAACCTTTTTTCAGGGACTTCGACAATGGCTTCCCCAACGTCTTTTATCCTACCAGCGCTACCAGAAGAAGTGCGCGAAGCAATCTACGCACATCTGGAAAGCGACGATGTCAAGAATCTACGCGCAACATGTTCGGCAATGGCAAAGCTCATCCCCTTGAGCTTTGACCGCGTGTATATCTCAGCCAACTCTACCAATCTTAAAGTGTTCCTCGCAATTGCAGATGATGAACCCATCCGCCACCAGGTCACTGAGATTGTGTGGGACGACGCACGCTTGACTGCTGGACCAGAATCAGAAGAAGATCGGATGGAGTACGAAGAAGACGGCGTCGACCCAGATGATGTCGTGACCAATAATGGATGTCCCCTTTGGTTCGAAAAGGGCCGCTCTGATTATGGAAATGATGGGTCTTACATTCTTCCTGATTATCTCATGGGTGTTGAAGAGTCCTGGGCCTATTACAAAGGACTACTCGAAGATCAGCGCCAGGTTCTCGCGTCTAATGCCGACATCAAGGCTTTCAAGTATGGCCTGCAGCGATTTCCCTCGCTCAAGCGAGTGACTATTACACCCTCCACTCATGGGAGAATACGAAACCCACTCTATAGGACACCTATGATCAGAGCATTTCCTAAGGGTTTCGATTACCCTTTGCCTAAAGCATGGCCTTGGTATACCAATGAGCTGTCATCGCCGGTTGATGTGCTCCCGTGGGTGTCGGACGACAGTAGTCCCCATCAGGAGATGTACGGTCCCGATTGTAATGTTGAGAACTACAGGGCTAAATGGCGTGGATATCGGGTAGTGACTCGAGCCCTGGTTGAGCATGACGATCATTCTATCACCGAACTGAGCATCGGGGGTCATGAAATTGGAAGTGGACTGAACTGCCGTATCTTTGATCAACGCTGCGTCGAGTATGATGATCTAGTCACACTGCTAAAGCGTCCTGGCTTTCGATATCTCAGTCTTGATCTTTTCACGGGTCTTCTCGAGCGCGAGGACTGGGAGTCATATAAGAGCGGCCTCCTTTACGATGCTTTAGCTCAAGCAAAGGATCTTGAGCACATATGCTTACGCAGTACTATGGGGATCACCGGTGGATCAAGCGAACAGCTTGATTGGGAAGAGATCGAGAAATATGTCTTTCCGCTTCGGACTATCTTTCCTGTTGATCAGTGGCCACGCCTTCGTCATTTCGGCATCTCTAATATGCTCGTACAACTCGATGACTTGATGGAGCTTCTTTCCGCTTTGCCACGAACTCTCCGATCTGTTGAGTTGAGCTATTTGGCATGGGGAAGTCTGAATCATCGAACTAGGGAGCTGCTGCCTAGTATGCGCGACATCCTTGACTGGCGATCAAGGCCAGTCGAAGAAAGACCCAAGGTCCACATGATCGTTTCTGGGATGCCATTTGGCCAAGGAGATGCGCGCGGATGGTATGTCGAGATTGATGACCTTGTCCATTCGGTTTTGTACGGAGATGGTGGCAATCCCTTTGTGGATCATCCAGACATCATATATCCAGGCCAAGGTGGCGTTAAGCGGGATATATTTAACCCTACGTTCAGAGTGCCACATGTTGATAAGAATTTGTGGCTAGTTTAATGGCAACCCATAATTATTCTCATACATTTAGTACTCTTTCAACGCAAATCAATATATATACGCTCAAAGAGGCAGCAATTCATAGGCTTTTGAAACAGAAAAAGTCATATTTTCTAATATTGCAAAACTATACACAAGAGAAATTACAAGACACCATTGGAGGCTGTCTTGGGTTTGCCCACCTGTCACCAACTAAGCCTATCATCTATCAATAAGCTAAGCTTTGTGCCCCCTCTTTAGTACAGAATTTGATATCTAAACACCAATACAGACATTGTAATCTGGCTGGAGCGCAGAACAATCATTTTTGACGGCAGGGTTCCACTTGTAGAAATCGTCAAGTTTGATCTTGTTAGCGTCCGCAATGGCCCAACAACCGTCACCCTTCTTCACTTTGTAGAATGACTTGCAGCCCATAACCATACCAGCCTGTGTTGGAGTTGGCGTAGTGATACCACCTGAGGTTGAGGTCTTAGTTGTGCGAGATGAGATTGAGGTCTGACTGGCTTTAACGCCGATACAAACCCAGTAGTCAGGCTGCAACGCAGAACAATCAGTTTTAACGGCAGGATTCCATTTATAAAAATCGTCAAGGTTGATCTTCTTGGCATTCGATATGGCCCAGCAGCCATCACCAGCTTGGACCTTGTAGAAGCTGTTGCAGTTGGACACCATCCCAGTCTGAATGGGTGACGGTGTGGAAGACGCAGTATTGGTAGCCGAGGCACCCGTTGTTCCGGACTTAGCGGTGGTGGTTGTGGCTGGGACTGAATCTTGATCACCTGGAGCATCGCCGTCTGGCCAAATTGAGACGCAGTACCATGTACCCATCGCTAGCCCAGTGCAGTCTTTTCCAATAGTGGGATTCATAGAAAAGAACTGGTCGATGTTAAGAAAGTACTGGGCCATAATGTTTTCGCACGTGTTATAAGACATAACCTGATGGTATCGTGTGCAGTTCGCTGGGGTTCCGGCCGCGAGAGGGGTAGGTGGCTGAACATCGACGTCCGGCGCTAAACAAGTCCTTAGTCAGTATTTCAGAGAGTATCATCGACTTCAGGACGGTAGGGCCGAAGCTTACATGGTGTAGGAGAGGCTAGCATTACACAATACGACGAGTTGGCCGAGAGAGTGCATGGATAGGTATATGGGTTTACAGCAGGCTTCTCTGTTGTCGCCTCAAATGTCTCTGCGTCTTTTGGCTCCGCCAACGATGGGTTCCAAAGAATAAAATCCTAGCGGTTGTTAAATCGAGTATACGATATATCTTCTCGAACATGACCATACCTGTGGGGATTGGTCCCAAAGATTGCATAAGCTCCAGCAGTCCGCAACAGGGTTATCCGTAATGTTCGTCATGTAAGTATATCTATGGGAAGGTCAGCTGCGACACACGTATAAACTCAGAATGTGCAAGCCTACTTGACACAATCTTTGCGGGTCCCGTTGGCAATAGGAATCACCGATAGGGCAGGCTTATTGGTTTTCGCTGGAGGATTAGGTAGCGTCGTGGCCGACATTGGCTGGATCGGCGGTCTTGTGGAGGAGCCATCGTATCCGGGGTAGGTAGAGATATAACCGACAGGTTGGACACAGTAATAGACACCGGCCAGCAGGTTGGTACAATTCGAGAATAGCTCTTGGTTCAGAAACAGCCTGTTGAGGTTCAAGTCAGTCTAAGAAGTGGTGGAAAAGCTAGGGAGGGATGCCTTACAAGTCCTTTCGCGTGATGGTGTTATTTGTGGCAATAATAGAGCAATCATCGCCAAGAGCAACCTTATACCACTTACCACAATGGGCGTTGGTGCCGTGTCCAGTGGGAGAAGGTATGGGACTGTGTATTTGTCAGTGTATAAGTTACAATGGTCATAGTCTTGACGTACGCTTCCGTGGTATACAGAGTAGGCACCGGTTTTGAGGTGGTAGGAAGAGCAAAGTTACCAAGCGGATTGCTGATGCAGATTTTGCCATCCTTTTGTTTGCTCAAGTTGCTGTATATATGCTTAGTATCAGAGAACATTAAAGCTGATGTCCATTAGTGCTGATGCTTACTCGCAAGTGACATCGAGGGTTGGGTTCCAAGAGAGAAGCTGAGCGTAAGTGACCTTGTTTGCCTTGGCAATGGTGCGGCAGGTGTCCTTCTGTTGAACCGTGTACTGCTTACAGGTAGCAGCTGCCGAGACAAAGCTCGACAACACTCCCGCAAGAATCGCGGGATAAAAAACAGTAGGCTTCATTTCATAGCCGTTCAGTAAAAGCGTAGCTAATTGAAAAAATGAAGCAAGAAATTCAGTTATGGGATAGACATGAAAAGTGCGAATCTTTCTGAGGATGGAAAGTATGCGGCTGCAGCCAAACCTAAGCTTCTTCAAAAACGCTGGTAGGGGGGTGTATGTTAGAGTGAAGGATGAAGGACCGAGTCATGCTAAAATGATATGATAACGCAAGGTTAGAGTGAGCGATTTAGCTTAAAATTACTCATGATTTACAGATGCAGGTACTAGCCCCAATACAGGTTTCCACGGCTATCTCGCCAAATGTGCCATCGGACGCAGGTACGGCTTTCACTTGGTTTCATATTTCAATGGATATCCACGATTCCACCTCCCTCGGGCCCTCGGTCGACGGTTAAACGGCAACTGATGCCAAGACGATTAGCTGCCGCCCTTGGCACTTTTGCTGCAAGGCGATGGCCAGTGCGGAGCTTTTATTCCATTCAGCCCTGGAGATGCCAAATTGGGAATCCACTTTATGGCTGTTGGTTGTTGGTTCTGCAGATTCACATGTATATCACTGTCCATGCCCCATTTCCGGCCCGATATTCTTGTTGGTTCTAGCATTTTTATCAACGCCGCTTAGAGAATCTCCCCCCATCAGAGTAACCACTCTGTTGGCAAAGGATCTTTCGCTGTAACACTCGGTCTGTTGATCTGGCCCACAGCCCCGTCGGGGCCGGAGACCCTTACAACCCTTCTTCAGCTGGACCCATGATCCGCTGATCATCCTGCATACTAACAACCAACAGCCATGAGGTGGATTCTCAAATTTGTATTTTCCAGGATTATATGGATAACAACAGCGATTTTCGTTCACACTTAGTCAGTCTTCGTGTGTTGGTTGGAAACGGAACCTACTGAAACGCAATCACTCCTGATAATTTTATTCAAGTCGTGCCTGATTCATTCGAATCCATATGCCGACTGATCCGAAAGTGATCAAGTTTTCCGACTGGCCTGACTTTATCGCATCTTGTCCGTGTGAATTCCGCTCGTCAAGGGCGCCTCGATATCGAAATCTTAATAGACGAAATTCCTCTTTGTTCGTAGTTTTTACTTAATATCTGTTTCCGTTTGAAATGAATTATTTGCGTAGTAACCCTAAACACTCTTTTGGTACACCCAGCTTTCTACTTTCACTATGGCCGCTTCTTGGAAGCTGCCAGCACTCCTTGTCTATCTTTTCCTTTTTTCACTCAATCTTCTTTTCTTTCCCTCTCTTTGCTTGTCAGCTGACGTCGAGCATATTGAATCTGTCTTTTCTAGATCTCTCGTGCCCCGAGAGCTGAGTGCAGCAGCCGGTGCTTCTGGTACTGGAGACTTCAGCTGCGGCCCAACTAAGCCCTGTTCTAACAAGGCTTGTTGCGGAAAAGATGGCTGGTGCGGTTTCGGCGACAAGTACTGCGGCAAAGGTTGTCAATCTCATTGTGACGCCAAAGCTGACTGTGGTGTCAATGCTGCCACGCCAGGCCAAACTTGTCCTCTGAACGTCTGTTGTTCAGAATTCGGGTTCTGCGGCACAACATCCGAGTTCTGCGGCAAGTCTTGCCAGTCCAACTGCGCGCAGCCCAAGCCTAAGTCATCCCCTACCAACGTTCGCAAGCGTGTCGTTGGATACTGGGAGGCATGGAACGATCAACACGCCTGCGGTAAGATGAGCGTAGGTGAGATTCCTGTCAACTATCTTACACATCTTATTGTATCGTTTGGATACATTGACTCGAACTTCCGCATCGCAAATATGGATGGTCTTAGTTCAGATGTCTATAGGAATGTCGGCGAGATAAAGGCCCAGAACCCAGGCCTCAAGATTATGATAGCCTTAGGAGGTTGGACTTTCAATGATCCTGGCCCTTGGCAGAGCGTTTTTCCTACTATGGTTTCTAGTCAAGCAAACCGTGCAACATTCATCAAGAATCTCTTGGGCTTCTTGTCGGAATACGGTTATGATGGAGTTGGTAAGTCAAAGCTCCAATGTTCATATACTGGCTTGGAAATCCCCTTTGCTAATTGTATCGATAGACTTTGGTATGTGCCAGCCTCTCTACCTCCATGCCTCTATTCAGAATGGAGGCGTGGCTTCTATAACAGTACTAACTTAGCGCAGACTGGGAGTATCCCGGAGCCAAGGATCGCGGTGGCTCAGACAAAGATGGCGAGAACTACACTGCCATGCTCAAAGAGCTCCGACAAGCTATTACAGCCAGTGGTCGCGATTATATCACAACTTTCACCGCGCCAACCTCGTACTGGTACCTTCGTCACTTCGACATCAAAAACATGTCAGAGAGTGTTGATTGGATCAACCTCATGTCCTATGATCTTCACGGTGTTTGGGATGGAGATAACCCCATCGGCAAACATGTTCTCTCCCATACTAATCTGACTGAGATTGACCTTGCCCTTGACTTAGTAAGTGACCGAGACCAAGGAACGTCCATCCGCAACGCACTGCTAATTGAGAACAGTTCTGGCGCACGAATGTTGAGCCATCGAAGATCGTCATGGGCTTAGGCTTTTACGGTCGTTCATTTACACTTGCTTCAAGCTCTTGTTGGAAGCCGGGTTGTGCGTTCACTGGCCCCGGTGCTGCTGGACCTTGCACCAATACGGCAGGAATCTTGTCTTACAAAGGTATGGTGTGCTTATATTGCGAGTGAAGATAATGACACAAGCTAATTTGGCTGTACTCTAGAAATCAAGGACATCGTGCGAAGAACCGGCGCCACATCATACCTGGACAAACAAGCAGCTTGTCGGTATCTGGTGTACGACGATAATAGCTGGATTTCGTGAGTACCTAGTTCATATCAATGCCACAGTTGCTAATGTGACGATAGATATGATGACCCATCCACCATTCAAGCCAAGATCGACTATGCCAACAAGATGGGACTGTCTGGGGTCATGATCTGGGCAATTGATCTTGATGATAGCAGTCTTGAGTCACTCCGCGCTGTGTCAGATCCCTCGCTACTAGACAGCGTAGAAGGCACATTCGACCTGGTCGACTTGGACAAGCTGTTCCCCAAGGAATATCTTCCTGCTTCTGGTGGCAAGCCCAATTATGGTTTGGTAACATTCGGTGATGGCACCGATCCTACCATATCTGGGTTTGGATTCCTCCTCGTGGCGGGTGACTCGCACGTCGTCAGCAGCCTGCGCAAGCGAGACGGCCAGCCTGAGCCCTTTGTCTTCCTTTCATGTCCTGAGGATGTCCTAGACCTTCCCAAGGATACCCCTCGTACTGCTCGTGTTACATGTGTCAGTGGAGATCTGGAAGGGTGCTATCAGATCATGGAACGTGGTGTCGAAGGCACCGTTGTCGAGATGCCTGACAGCGTATGTATCCCAATGATCATAGAGACCAAATCGACTAACAAATGACTTATAGTGTGCTTCAAACCAACTTGTTAGAGCCATATCGCTCACAGCGTCCAAAAGTAAGAGCTTGGTCCCATATCGTTTATCTCAGCCGTCTAATGCCTCGCAGACCAATCTATCCCTCATGCCTTCTCTCATCACCAACGTTTCTCTCAGGTTTTCGACTTCACATTTGACTTCAACTTCAAACTCATGCGTCGCGATTCCAACAACACCAGTATCCGCATGGATTACTCCAACGCCCCCGGGTACTGGAATCAGCTGGTTGACAGACCTGGCATTCAGTCTCGTGATCTGAAACACCTTGATGAGCGGTTCTTTGCGCCAACTGACCTTGAATGGAACTCGGTCTACGATGATGACGATAAGTACACCTTTGACCCTAAGTCTGCAACGACGATCAAGAAGGACGTCAGTGCACCGCTGTACTGGCAGACTGTCGATAATTGCGACGTCGATGGCTCCAACTACAACGAGGGCTTTGGAGCCTACGTCGATGGCGAAATTGACGCTCAATTCTACTACGGATTCTCATTGATCGTAAGTTCTCTGCCCTCTGCTTTCATGACTCACCGAATGCGTGTCTAAGTCTTTTACAGGGTACAGAAAAGAGCGGATCTTGGGACGCGAGACAATCCCATGGGTTCCTCCGAGTGGAAGGCAAAAGCGACATGACCTTTGGCTTCGGCGGTCTTGGTGACGTTGACGTGGCGAAAGCACGAAAGGGAAACCCCGCCCAAGATGACACTGTTGGCAAAGTCAATCTTGATGGCCACATTATCAATGCAGGCCATTCGGGTGGCTTGGTTTCTTTTCAGCCATACTACAAAGTCACCTACAGCATCGGCACATTCAACGGCACTGATCGAGATAATACACAGTCTGCAGCGTCTTTTAATGGGCGTCTCAACGCTCGTGTTGTCTCTGACTTCGGAAAGTTCCAGGCCGACTTTCCTTGGAAGGGCGACCACGAAGACTCGGATAAGTTTGCGAGCAAGGTTAAAAAGACACAGTTTCAGTTAGGTGACGACAATGTTCTTTACGGCTCTTCACCGAATGGTGGCGCGATCACAATCGGCAGCCAAGTTGTTTTTGGCTTGAACATCGAGTTTATCCTATACAAAGACCTATTCAAGATCAGGGCTGGGCTGCCAGAGGTAAGTGAAAGCTTTTTACTACGTTTCTTGATGAACAGGACCCGTTGGCGGTCCTAACATCGCTTTAGCTCGCTCTCGCGTACAACACCGAGTCAACATTCACTTTCGGCCCCGGGAAGAAAGGCTCTGATGAATCATGCGCCAAATACGAGGTTTCGTAAGTTATACGCCCTATCATTCAACATATGGATCTCTAACGTCGACTGTAGAACCGATATTTCTCAAGTAGCAAGCAATGGGTAAGTCTCTCCAGGCACAGTATGCCTTTGGCGGCTTCTGTATGGGAACTAATCAAGTCTTTCCTTTATAGAGAGTCCATCGGTTGGGATTCGGAAATGAGTCAAGGTTATCTCGTCCAAGAGACGGTAAGCTTTATCTTCTATTCCTGATCTGCACTCTACTAACATTCGCACAGCAAGGGCCAAAGGATGGAGCACAATGCTTCAAGAATAGCAGGAGCTCTTCATCATCGACCTCGAAACGTGCATCAACCCTCTCAACGTCAGGCCATGGCTTTAATGAGACTTTCTCGGATGAAGAAGTGTTCGAGTTAAACTCTCTTGCTCGTCGACAAGCTGGTAGCATGCCTGGTTGGGGTCTAGATTCCGGACAAGATCTAACCAAGCGCATGATTGGCATGGATGATCAGATTCTTGATCGCCGGCCAAAGTTTGACTGCGTCGACTGCGAAAGGTGCAATGAAGAGGAAAAAGAGTCGGGCGACTTCTGCTGCGGTTGTGAGAGCATGGAATCCATGTATGGCTTCAGCGATATTCCTCCATGCGACGACTGCGACTTCGAAAATAACGGCTTGACTTGGCAACAGGAAGTCCGGCTTGCCATCGGGCCGGGCAAACGGGATACAGCAGATGAGGGCGAAGCTGACGATAGCATGGACACCACGCCAGTACACATGTTGCATACTCGGAAACTGGGAGAAGCCACCCGGTCGGTTAAGCACGTCCGGATCTGCTCTACCGTCGTGGGTAAAGCAGGTATGATTGGACTCGGGTCCCCTTATTGGTATCCGGCCTTCCCCAAGAATCCTAACTGGCCTTGGGACGGGATTGAAGGCGGGAAGTGGGATTCCGTTTCGCGATATTGGGGAAATTCTTCCTTTGTATGTGACAATTGGGGAGTCACTGCTTTGCCGAAAGCCGATACTATCTGGGTCAATGCCAATGGTGTAAAGAGACAATTCCGAGCCGGCTACCAGAGTAAGTCGTCTACCATACGTTCAAGGGAAACCTATACACTAATATCAAGACAGCCGAGCATGTATTTGAAGGACAGATCATCGGAAGATTCTTCTCTGAATGGCTCGATAAAGGCTTCTTCAAGAAACAGCAACCTATGCCAGCAAATCCTACACCAAAGGCACCATGTTCCTGGACTGATCAATGGGTTAAGACCCCTCAGAAGAACCCCAAGTGGAAGCTCAAAATGAAGGGAGTGGATAACACTCCGGTATCGTTCGCGCAAATGCTCCTTTCGGAGCTAGGCAGCGAAAACCATCTTGACCGATTGTCTCTTCTACAATCTAGATTGAATCGTAAGAAAGGAAACGTGAGTCGCTGCCATCTTCTTTCCATCTCTTCTTTAAACTCCGCCGGGACCATCTAACTTGTAACTTCAGTTGTTTACCAGCAGCGAGCCGACTGATCCCAATGAATATTCAAGGATGGATGGAGATATTCAACTTCAGGAGGCTAAAGAACTAGGTATTTTACCCCATCCATCCCCTGCACTCTAATGATCCTTTGAAGCATTTCTTCGCCCCCGGGATAGTCACCAATAAACACTTTCCTAACAGCTTGCTCTAGGGATGGTGTTTAACTACATGAACAACAAAGAAATATGGGCAAAGTTCTGTGTTGTTTATGAAGCCATTTACGACCACATGGGCGAATTCGATACTTGGTACGCGGCACAAACGAATACCGGCGGTGTCACGGCTCCCAATCTTCAGAAAGAATGGAAAGAATTCAATCGCGAATTACTCGACACTATAGTCCGAAGGTCGAGAGCGAGTTTCAAGGCAATGTATGACGGAAGAAAGTAAGTGATAAGAATTTCATAAGACTAGCACAAGTTACGCTTGTACTACCTTTCATACAGATGGCTGACCAGGTATATTTCATAGCTGCGCTGCTCTTGGATGCTTTAGTAATTTCCAGTTCGTTAAGCTGTGGTTCCAGAACAACTGGTTCAACTACAGACAGATTAAGTTCACCAGCACCTGCAACAACATGGACGCGCCAAAGGCTTGATGATAGGATTGGGAGGGTCACGTATCGATATTCATATTGATGTAGCTACCTGTAGTTTGAAAGGTATCTACAAAGTAGCCTTTTATAGCTAGTAAACTTGATAGGAATTCAGTCTGGTTTCTGTACTGCACATTGACATTTCAGAACTATTGGTATGGAATTTGAATGAGTTTACTGACCATTGAAGTTCGTGTAGTTTAGTTACTTGGGATATGAAGATGAAGATTATTGTTTTGACAACCTCTTTCAGTAGACTAAAAGGATATTCCACCTTCTGGAACTCTTGGCTAACCGAATTAGATGGATATGTGTGTCTTTTTTGACAGCATGGCATCTTGGCCTTGCAGTCCGCGCTCCAGTTTAAGAATATTGTATACGGCTCTGGCGGTGGCTAACACCTTTCGATCGTCCGTCCGGAGTGGTTGTAGGGTTGCGCTTGGAGGTCTCGGGTCACGGTCTCACATCCCAACGGTCAAGTCTGGTTCAAGGATGGAAGAAGGAAGGATGCGTTGATCACGGTGGGATCGCGCATGATACGTAGACGGATGTCGCATAAGCGTTCATAGTAAGACACTTAGGGCGTATCGCCGTCATTATCGGGCTCTAAAGCGAATCCGAGGCGCAGGCAGGAGTTCATCCAAAATTCAGGTGTCACGATAGTAGCTGAGCGGTATGAGGGGCATATCGACAATTTTGGCTGTCAGAGGGCTAGGTGTTGTCGAATTGATTCATGCCTTGGGATCGGAGCCCACGGCTCCATCCCCATCTTCAATCCATTCATCGCTTCAGTTCCATCTATCAGTCACCCAACACCCTCAAGGCGTCGCGATCATCAATTCACCCATCTGTGAATCGTGGCGCATTGTTCAGTGCTTCTTCCATCACTGCGAGGGCTCTCGGCACCGTATTAGAGATAGCGTTTTGCAGGATGAGCAGCCTAACAGGGCGTTGATATTAATCTCAAGCTGGGCGATGCGTTCTCGGACTTAGGGGACGCTGTACGTTTGGTAGCACCAAGATCACCGCTTGGCCTGAAAGCTGTTCTAGAACTCAAATGCCAAGATCCTCTACAGACTTTTGCGCAATGGAAGCAGCTGACTGACCTTGTCCCTTTCCGAAAGTTACACTCCCGGCATAAGTACTCAGTTCATGCTGCGGGTCGCAAACCATATCTCCGAGCTTCTGTCCCGTAGGTGATGGGTCCAGTGAAGCTTGTTGATTAGGAAGCTAAGAAAGCAGACAACAAACACACCGCAGTTGACTGAATCCTGTTGCTGCGAACAAGACTATCGACAAGACTGGTCAGCATCTGGAAACGCGACCAACGAGTGTCGACCTACCATGCCAGAAAGCGGGAGAGAATGAACATGAAGTATGCTCTCAAAACAGCCCTAAACACGACTCTCGTGGCGTCTGTTATGAAGACTGTTATATTGCTTAATGCAAGCCGGCTCCGGGTGCAACACGGCAACGCTCCATGGAGTGTCCGGCTCTGGTGGTGGAGAGGGATGTGACTCGTAGATTCTGGTAAAGCAGACGGGCGGTTGGCGGGACTCTCGGTTGTTGTTGGCTTGGACGTATAGAGGGTCGAGATCTTTTGCGTCTGGGGTTCCGCTGGTACGGGTTATATACTGCAACAGCAGATCTAGCACGTCGTCTGTTAACTGAGCGGTGGGATCTTGGAGTTACTGTTGGGCTTGTTTTGAAGCCGTCTGGCGAGTTCTTACTTTGCCGACATGGGCAGAGGCAGGGCCAGGGTCATTAATAATGGATGAGGGACAGGATTGATCGCGGTGGATTGGCGATATTGAGAGCCGCGGGAAGAAGAGAGAAGGCTTCATCTTGAATTGTTAGTAGTGAGTCTAGCGATTGCCAAGGAGGTTGGAGCTTACCCGGAAAGGCGACGTAACAACCATTCTCGCCATTACTTGTATCATCGTCCGTCGCCGGTCGTCGATAATCCAGATGTAAGACAAGTCTTTGGATCAGGGTACACATCTCCAGCCACTGACTGTGTCTCAACAGATATTCGCCGACGACATTGATGGCGCCCAGTCTATCCCAGGCACAGCCCGCAAACACCATCGAATCCATCAGCGTTCAACCCGCCACCACCCGTTTGCGGGCATTGCTTGGGATAGACTGCTTGGGGTGTATTCATCGTCTCGACTCCGTCCTTCAACTCTAAGGCACTACAACAGCTAACAACACCAAGAAGATGAATACACCCCAAGCCTACCACCCGGCCGGTTACCGCCGAATTCCAGCAAGCTACGAGTCATACCCCCAACTTGTCGGCTCCAAACCCACCCATGAAAGAGCGGCACTGGGAGTCGACAGGCTACCCAAGCGGGTTCCCCGAGCAGGTCTCAACACCACGTTCACCAAGATTGAACCCGCTCGGGTAGGAAATCTTAACACCACATTCAACGGACAACACCTCGGAAGTCTAGCTCGAACCGAGAGCGCCCTCGCCATATCCACCATGCCGAAACGAATGCAGAAAATAGGTCGTGAAGCTAGTGATTCTCAGCGTCCAATCACATCAACGTTCAACAGCATCATCGGTGGGAGACGAGTTGGAACTCAGTCGTCTTACGGGCGAGAGAGTGGATGGAGACTACAGCGGAGGACGCAAGGGCTGGGGCGGAGGAGACAGGTCAAGCAGTTGACACCTTGCTCCACGCGAATACCCAGCGTGTAATAGTGTACACCGTGAATCAAGACATAGATGCAGTGTAGATGGAAAAGTTGGTGGCGCAACGGAATGAATGCGACATTGATAGCGCACAAGAAGTCCATCTGCCACCACGATCGCACAAGGAGACCAAGACAGGACGAGACGGGTGGATCTTGTCGCTGGATGTCGCTGCGCCTGAGATCGTCGGCACTTACAGGCTTGATTGACCCTCGCGATACGGTCTTCAGTGGTATTGTACCCACGGATGGTGAGAACATTCATACTTTAGAAGACAATGCCATGATAAATGAATTAACAATTACCCTAAGCCCGGCTTAAATTACTTGTATCCTTCTGTCCCCTAGTATTTATACCACGCACTGATTGTGTAGAGGGCACTTTCAGCATCGCAAGCTTCAAGAACTAAGTTCCACCTGCTGGAATATGCTCTGAGCTGCAAGTCTAAACGGCAAATAACAAATACTATCTACTATAAACCCTTAAGCAGTCCTAACTACTGCTAGCTAATACCTAATATATACAGTCTAATAAACAAAAAATATATTACCTTTAGCCAAGGCTTAATTTGCAGTCTTTGTTGCTCTAGTTCTCAACTTCATCATCAAAAAGACAAGTGCATAAGAGCTGATACAGAACAGCGCCGTTATTCCAACCTATAAATAACATTGTCAGCAATGAAAATCACAAAAGAACATGTGAAAAAGACACCTACATCTCTCCATCCGTAGTAGCTTGCATTAATGTTCATGCTCTTCATGTAGTCGGCCCCGGTGCTATAGGCACAGTAATCACACGAGCTTGTGCTGCCTGCATCGACCACGTACCCTGCATTGCCGGAGAGGAAATCAGCCATGTAGTCGCCACAGGTGGTGTTGTCCGGCAGCGGGATGGAAGTCAGCTCCTCAGGCTTGCACTGGACCTTGACGTCCCAGACAACAGGCTCCAAGAGACCACCGATCAGGTACGTGAATGGATCCAGCCAGTAAAGCCAGTAGCGCCAAAAGGTTGGTATCAATGAGTATGGGACAACGACGCCGCAGAAGCTAATAAGGGCAGCACCAATGATGAGTGGGTTGGCGAGTGCGGCGAAGTATTCGTTTGGAGAGTAAGCAGCGATAGCCTGCAAGCGCTCAAGTCAGTGGATTTGTCTTGTTGACAGCTTAACACTTTCGAGGACTTACTTGACCAATTGAGGTATAAAGGAACTCGTATACTGCCAAGTCATTTAGTTTAGTTCAGTTCGAAGCCTCAAGATGATGGTGGATGGACGGCACTTACATATCATCTGGAAATAAACCTGGCCAGATGCGCTCGCTTTGACCGGGAACCCGGCGGTGAAGTACCAGCAGGCGAAGTAAACCGTGGCGCAGGTGATCAAGATAGGGATCTCAGACATGAGCTGTGCCGAGACAAAGGCGAGCCAGTGGTATGTCTTGGACTTCTTCTCACGGGTCTCGAACAGGTCCCTATTACGGATGAAAAACGGCTGAAGCTGGTTGATGCACCCAGGAGCGACAAAAACGAAGTTGAAAATCGCCATGAGTCGGAGCTGCAAGTCGAAGGAACCATTGCCGATCTGCCAGAACGTAAAGCCGCCAACCAGAGCATTGGTAATATGTAGACCTATCTTGTTCCAAACATAATCTGGATTCCGCCAGAGAGCCACCAATTGTCGCTGGGTGACCAAGCGGATCTGGTAGGTGACAGGGTTGGCAAAGTCATTCACGTCTTCTTCTTGGTCAGTGGCAATGCGTTCGGCGTTCCCTGCTGAAGCTGAGGCATTGAGGGCTGTCAGCTCGGCCATGGTTTGACTAAACTCCTCCGAATCGAGCCATTTCTGCGGCCAGTCAATGCTCGTTCCATAGCGCCCCTGGACGACGTCGACAATGTGCTCTGCTGGGTTCATGCCTGGCTCACAGGGAGCGCCGTTGCGAGCGAAATAGTCCAGCAGGATGGCCGAGTTCTCGCCAGTGGGACCGAAGTAAGTGGTTTTCCCTCCCTTTGCCAAAAGCAGAAGGACGTCAAAGTTGTCAAACAAAGTTGCAGAGGGCTGGTGGATTGTGCAAATAACGGTCTGGCCCGAGGCCGCCAGCTTCCGCATGAATCGACAGATCTGGTAAGCGGACTGGCCATCGAGGCCAGACGTAGGTTCGTCCAGGAACAGCAAGGAGGGCTTCGCGACGAGCTCGACTGCCAGAGTCAGCCTCTTGCGCTGTTCAATAGACAATCCCTCACCGGGGATACCAATAACAGCATGTTGCAAAACGGTAAGCTCCAAAAGATCCATGATGCGCCGGACATGTTCCTGCTTCTCAAAGTCCGGGACGCTTTTGGGTTGTCGGAGACGGGCTGAGAACAGCAGGGCTTCCAAAACCGTGGCGGTTGGTTCGTGAACATCGTTCTGCTCACAGTATCCCGTAGTCCGCTGGAAGCTGATGCCCTGTGGCTTGCCATTCACCATGATGCTGCCCTCTATGCGGCCACTGTCCTTTCTCTGCGCAAGGACATCCATGAGCGTGGTTTTTCCAGCGCCGGAACTCCCCATCAGTGCCACCAGCTGGCCCGGTTTGACATAGCCAGAGACATTCTGCAACAGCTGCTTCTCTTGGCCTTCATGGTGCACAAAGTAACTGATGTCCTTGAAGGTGAAGACTGTGGAACTGGTGGAGATGGTGTCCACCTCGTCGGGATTGCTCTTCTTCTGGGCTTTCTCGACGTCGTCGGTCTCCTTGAGCTGTGCTTTGTATTGTCGACGGCTGTATAGGATCTTGGAGCCGGAACCACTGTGAAGGTTGACTTCAAAGGCAATGGCAGCCGAGATGGCAAAGAAGATCCAGAAAGCGATAACGATGCCTACATTCCTCCATATGTGGCCGGATGTGGCTCCATACCTAAACTCAATGTACTCCTCTCCGTTGATCATCGAGTCTCCTTGCGCGGATCCCTGAACAGTGCAGCTGCGATGCGTGTTTCCTTCGTAAGTAGGACCGTGCGGGACTAGCTGAGGCGCGACGCACTCCATGGTGCGACTACCTATCTCACTGGCGATGACTGCCTCGAACGCGTACGTGGCCGGGTTGATCCAGGCGATCCAGCGGAACCATGGATGCATACTTGTAGTTGGGATCAGATATCCTACATTGTTGTGTGAGTATAACTGCGACCACGGATAATAGACATTGGCCAGAACTTACCAGCATAGACCATTGTCAACATCGTCACGAAACCGCTCAGCTGTGAGGCTAAGCCAAAATGCCTGCACCAAGCGCCGATGCTTCTATACATGGAAGTGAAGCAGAGTGTGTTGAGGAAGTACACAAACCATAGTGTAAAGAAATTGCCAGCAGAATGTTTCTGGAACCCGACCATGAAGTAGTACACCAGCTCAAAAAGGCTATACATGAAGCACACAACAGGTATATCCGTGAGAATGCAGGCCACGGCGTAGGCGGCCGGACGGTTGAAAGCCATTCGCTTGTGCCTGGTCAGGATAGGCCGTCCCATGAATGAGGCGACTGTCTCAGACATCATGTTCATAGCCCACAGCAGGATCGGAAAGAACAGAGCACCAGGCCGGGTGAAGATGGACTGGCTGGTGCTTGGCAAGTTGTAGTTCAGACTACCTACCACAAGGGCCATTATGATGGAAGAGGCGAGCTGCAGAGCATTGGACCAACGATCTCCCCAGAGAATCTCGAACTGTCTGTCTTGAAGTCAGTCCTGGCTGGAACTTGCGTTGATGAATCAAATTAAACACACCTTTTGGTCAACGCCATTACCTGTTTGTAGAAGGAAGCGTGATATGGGCTCCCAACTCGTGACAAGAAACCGAATGTGCGGTTCTTCTCCAGTTCTCGGATGGCCTTCAAGTCGTCGACCTCGCGAGCCAGCACATCCTCACGGGTTGATTCCATCCGCCTCATCATGTCCTCGAAATGCCGGCTCGATTTGTAACGAGCCTCAAATTCCTCTGCTGTGTTTGGTACCGAGCTCTCGCGGCCCGGAGCAATCGTCCGTTCAGTGGGCACAGCGACAGCGGTGAGGAAGTCGGCGACGTTGGCCCCGGGAGCGTACACGAATCCCATGTCCTCAAAGTATCTGCGCGCATCAGTGGCAGGACCGTAGTAGATCTCTCGGCCCTCAGAGAGCACCATTACTTTGTCAAAAAGATCGAAGATACCATTGCCTGCCTGGTACAATGTTGCAACAATGGTCTTGTGCTCTTCGTCTGCTGATCGTCGCAAGACGCGCACAAAGTCCAGGGCGCTGCTGGCGTCCAGACCTCTTGTAGAGTTGTCCCAACACTGCACCGGCGCCTTGGTGAGTTTGTTAGATGCAAACGTTTCAGAGAAAAATGGCTGGACAGGCTTCTTGCTTACCTGCGTAGCCATGACCTCGGCCACTGACACTCTCTTTCGCTCACCACCCGAAACACCCCTGATGAATTCATTGCCAACCATGGTGTCCTTGGTATGGCTGATAGCGAGGGATGAGAGGATCGCGTCGGTTGTTTGCGAGGCGTACTCACTCTTGTCCTGTAGGTGTTCCGGCCGCGTTCCAGGAAGCTTGGTGGCTGTGGCGAAGCCTATAGTCTGCCCGACCGTGAGAGTTGGAAAGTGTTCGTCCTCTAAGTTAGTATACGTCAGCAAAATGGCCTACTGAACTCTGCTTCACTTATTTCTTCAAACCTTCAGTGTTCATAACAATGTGTTGCCGGAACTCCTTTGCTTGGTGCGGACCCATGTTGCCGTAGCGAACCTGACCTCTAACCGCAGGGAACTCATGGACGTGATTGGCGATAATCTTGAGTAGCGACGTGCAGCCGGAGCCAGGCCTTCCCAGGACAAGGAGCTAAAGACAAGAGATCGTCAGAGAAAAAGCCTTGCAAGTATTCATATGAGATTAGTGGCAGCTTACCATCTCGCCTGGACGAACCTGACCGGAGATTCCCTGAAGAATAGACTACATCGAGTGTCAATATCTTTGCCGAGTCTAGAGGGGCATGTCAAGACACCTACCCGCTTGGAAGTGTGCGCCTTGAAGGAAATCCAGTCGGTGATGACGGACGTGCATGTCGAGGCGAAGTCCTCGCCCAGGCCGTGTACATCTATGCCGACATCTTGAAAGGACACGGTTAGTCGCTTCTGTGCTTCTTGTTGGTTATCATGAAGGCCGTAGACAGTCCTTTCGCTGTCAGATGCATCCATAATTAACAAAATACCACTAGATCGGTTGAATATAAGATGAATCCTAAAGCAAAAATAAGAAAACAAAACCTCAGACACACCATCTCTTTATAAACCCTTATGGAGCAAGCAATAATACACCGGTGTTAGCATCTCTTCGCAGTGACATTCCACGAGGGGTCCGACCGGCCCGTGTGAATCCACCGGAGCGGCTCTGCGGCTTTACGGATATACTGGAAGTTATGACCCACAAACTCAGACACCTACTGGTTACTACTGCACATACTAGCTTGAAAGGGTAAGAATCAATACGTCAGGCGGAAATACAGACGGAACTACAGGCGGCATTACGGAGACGTAAAGGGGGAGAATTTTTAAAATCTTAGACGCGCGAGTTATCTAGGAAGTGACGTAAATTATGCTAGCCCAAAGATGCTGTGATATTGCTGTAATATCTGGCTTCGGTAATTTGACTAAATCTGTAACTGTGATATAAGGTTATGGGCAGCTTCTTAAAGGTAAAATCAATACGAACACTATAACATCCTTAACTGTTTTTCTTTAGGCTTAGTAGCTAGAGACTGAAGTGTGATATTAATTTATTTCTGTTTTCATTCTAGTTACGAGGATTTATATTTTAAAGGAATTGTCTATAATTTAATACCTATTGAGAGATATACCAGGTATTAAAG
>JABSTL010001008.1:0-36173 GCA_013759095.1 Fusarium sp. NRRL 29148
TCCTCCTCCTCCTCCTCCTCTCTTTTACCCTTAGACGAATCGCATTCTATTGCCCCCAAAAACTTAACACGCATGATCCCCACGGCCGACCCCGTCCTCTCCTTCAACCCTGAGGCATTGCCCCCGTCGGCCTTGCACATGCTGTCGCTCTCGCCAAAGGCAATGGAGAAGATGTCTGGTATCTCCAACCCACTTATGTCTCCCAATGCAATTCCACCTCGCACTTCAAGCACCGGCATCCCGACCTCTCTCAACGCGACACCCACAAAACCTGTTCTGCGCCCTGTCCCAGAAGGCGACTGGTTGAGCCAGAAGCAGCTCTCCCCAAAGGCACAGATGTCAAACGCTGGCTACGGCGTAATGCAAGCTCCCAATCCACCTCCCGACCCCGAGCGCTACGCTCACGAGGATCTCGAGTTCACAGCTAAGCGCTCTTGGACTGACGAGAAGGAAAATGTCGTCCGCGGACCTTACGACTATGTCATCAGCCATCCTGGCAAGGACTTCCGCGCCCAGCTAATCGGTGCGTTCAATGTCTGGCTCGATGTGCCCACGCCGAGCCTCGAAGTCATCACCCGAGTCGTTGGCATGCTGCACGAGTCTTCGCTCCTCATCGACGACGTACAGGACTCGTCCGAGCTGCGCCGTGGCTTCCCTGTCGCACACAACATCTTCGGTGTCGCTCAAACCATCAACTCGGCAAACTACATATACTTTGTCGCCCTACAAGAGCTGCACAAGCTCAACAATCCAGAGCTAATCACCATCTTTTCCGATGAGCTTGTGAATCTCCACCGAGGCCAGGGCATGGACCTGTTTTGGCGCGACACTCTTACTTGTCCTACGGAAGAGGACTACCTTGAGATGGTTGGTAACAAGACGGGCGGCCTGTTCCGTCTCGGCATCAAGCTTATGGCGGCGGAAGCCAACGGCCCTAGTCCTACAGACTGTGTTCCGCTCGTCAACCTAATTGGCCTCATCTTTCAGATTCGAGACGACTACATGAACTTGTCCTCGAAGGAGTACAGCCATAACAAGGGAATGTGCGAGGACCTGACCGAGGGCAAGTTCTCGTTCCCCGTCATCCACAGCATTCGCACCAACCCCACCAATCTCCAGCTCATCAACATCCTTAAGCAGAAGACCTCGGACACCCAGATCAAGCGATACGCTGTTGCCTACATGGAGTCCACAGGCAGCTTCGAGTATACCCGTAAAGTTCTGAGCGTCCTCATCGAGCGGGCCCGCAAGATGGCCGAGGAGCTCGACCAGGGCCGTGGTAGCACGAAGGGCATTCAGAAGATTCTTGACAAGATGGCTATTCAATGATATCCATTCAGCGTCTTGGTTTATTTCTTTTATCTGTTACGATTCACGGATTTGATGTATTATGAGCGAAACGCATATAGAATGTTGTGACACAGATCAGAGACATCTGACGACCTCCGATTTTGTGGACACAGGGCAGGCCTGTTCAGCATGATACCACTTGGACTCTGAAAGCGTGACTTCAGCATTAGGATTGGATTTTTAGTATTCACTTTTTGGTAGCCCATACTGTCCAATTGAATAAGCATAACTCAGATGGAATTTCTTGATGTCATGTTAATTCTTATATAACAATGCCCATCGTAGTGTATGACGCCTTCTATTGTGATATGCTGAAAAATAAGCATGATATTGTGTTATCTCATTATATGAGGCCTTATTGGCTATACCTCGCGTATTGCTACAGAGGCATTTTGACTTTTCAATAACAATGCTCATGTTTGGCCACAATCATGTAGACCATCTCATCCCCGACCAACACCTTGCATAATACGAGAAATCAAAGTAGGAGCGTGACATTACAGAGATGTATCAGATCAACTTGGCTGTACAGGAGCCGCCTTACGCTTCACCAATCTGACCCATCGCCGTCGTCTCCAGTCACCTCTCCGGCCACTGCCGTCTTCATTCTCCTCCCAGCTTGGCTTCGGTATTGTCTTTTGCTTTCCCTTCTCGTTGATAGGAACGTCCACGACACCCGTTCGCTCGTCCCACTCATCCCATATGTCATAAACCCAACGCTCGCCTTCTGTCTCAACTTCAACCCCTGTAATAATACGTTCTTCTACCCATTCACGACTCCAAAGGTCTAGGGCCCATTTCTTCTCGCTCCATTCCCACGCTTCGGGCGGCATGACATCTTCAAAGAAGCGTGTTCCACGTGGTCGTTCACCTGCAATTCGAGGTTGTGACAAAGGATCGTAAGGAGAAGGACTGAAAAGCCAAGGCTCCCACTCGCCACCACCCGAGGTTTTGCGCTGTAGCTCAAAAATTTCCACTTCACGCGTTTCAGGACTAGAGTCGAGGATAACGTCTGAACTGATCCAGTTATCTAACCACGACCGAGCTTTTGCCTCTTGCGGTTGGAGACGCTCTCGGTGAGCAGCAGCAATGAGGTGAGCGACGTGCGGATGGCCCATACCCACGATAACCCAACCCCCAAGAAGGAATATGAAGCGCCATGGTAGAATTTGGGCCGCAATGGTCATAAAAATGCCCCCGGCTGTAAGAAATAAAAATAGAGCAGAACTGAGAGCCTCATCACTAAAATTCGTCACTGGTACGAGTAAGGCGACGACCTGGTCGTGTCCCCGACTAAAGTCATCCATGCAGTTCTGCAGGTCGCGCATATTCCGGAAGAAGTCCTTACTGAGTTCCTTGACTGGTTTCACGGTCGCCGCAGGTGCCAAAGGTGGTCCCTGGGGAGAATATCCAACATTCTGCTCACTCGACAAGGTTCCCTTGGGTGGTGCGGGATGCCGTGCCAGGAACGCGGGGATGAAGACACCGAACAGAAGGATGGCAACAGGCAGCACAAACAGGAGATAAGGATCCAGGCAGACAAAACTATAGACGGCGAGGAGTGATAGGGTATGCGATGCGCGCTTCCAGGATAGAATACGTTCCACACGGGCCTGGAATTTAAAGACAACGCCTATTCGAGCGTTGAATCGCCGAAAATTGTAGGACATGGTAGTGATGTTGAAGTTTGGCCTCTCGGTATGAATGGCTGATTGTTCATCACCGACGAAGTGAACCTCGGTTTGGTCATCGCTATCCGTAGGTATAACTTGCTGAAGAAGTCTACCATGGCACCAGTCAGTAAAGCACGATATTGCAGCGGCTCAGGCAGCTCAATATACCTTTCTACTAATCGGTCCTGTAAGCTAGCTTTCTGGCGAATAGCAGCCAATCCTCCGCGTAGGCCAGTTTTCTGAGAGCTTGATTCGGCCCTTGGCTCGGGCTGCTTGTCATTGCCATCGTTCTGGTCATTGTTGGGGCGCTGGCTTGAGCTCTCAGAGGAGTCAAAGTCCCGCCCAGAGGCGAACATCTCTGCAGTGAAGTCGTCCATGAGGAAGTCTGTTTCAAGACATACTGTGGCTCTGGATGGTGGAGAAATCAAAAGGGAACAGGAGATTCAATATACCCGCGCGGAGGTGTCACGGCACGATCGCGGGTGAGCATGTGACACTGGTGACATCACTTACACCTAGGTCCGAAGGAGGTTGGTGGGCATCTTTGTGGCTACCGGGTTACAAAGGTAGCTTACCTAACCTAGACTGACCTCGTGGTAACGGCTTCTAATTATACCTAACGGAGAGAAGCTAGCCTCGATTCTGCAATAAATGATGTTCGCTGTGGGTGGGAAACCATTTACTGGACACCTTACCCTCCATGATTCTGCCGTCAGCTATCCGTAGAGTTTACAGTAGTGCCAAGCGGCCCGTAGCGCCTTCAGACCGTGTTATGCTCTCTGAAGTACAGTAAATTAGATGCAGGCGGATTGCCTCATTTGGTGAAGTTTGGAAGACTTGGCATCGATCCGGATAAAGGATGGAACTACACACTTCATGAGAGAGTTAATAAGTCCTGAGACATGGTTCATATTATATATATCCCCACCCTAATCTAGATGACTATAGCGATATCCATGTCGTCCCTTAAATCTGGCTAACCCCACACAACTGAATTTTGAATGAAGAAAGCATACTCCGTACTATCCGTATGTACTCTGTACATGACCTTCGTCATTTCGGTGCTATCGGTAAAGCTGTGGAGGCATTCAGCAGTCCATTCCAGCGATGACATTGAAACCGCGAATTCCTCTCCGACAGCTTGATTGTGCCATCCACACTGATAGATGTCCCAGCTCGTCGGTGTCTGATGTATGGTTGATGAGATGAAGTGGCATGCCATAGCCATGGTCTTAATTCACTTCAAACGGCATTGCCCATGACAACGATAGCTCACATATGCCAGATGCTAGATTGCCTATGCGGCAATCAGATGCTGGGAGCAGCTATGAGCTGCCAACTACCATCCAAGACCGTGCATTGACGGCGAAAGAACAATAAACACGACTCAAGATGCAGGACCATCAGATCCTTGATGCTTGGCAGGACAACAATGCATAAGGTACCAACTGACAACAGCCTTGACAGGTCAGTTAATTGGTCCGGTAAAATGCTTGGTAAATAATAGAGATGCATCCGTATGGCCCTACCGGTTGAAGATGCCCGAGAAAGCTTCTGTCGGGGCAAATTGATGGGTCCTTAAATATCTGAGACACGACTCAATCCTTGTACTCACTGGATGTTCATGGTCTGGGCGGGAGGCTTGAATAAAACATCTATCTATCCATTAACCACACCGTCTGGCCCGCCCCTCGTCACGAGTACAGCCCAGCACTCGTTTCAAGAGACATGAGCCTAGGTGGTTGCGAACAGCCTGGATTAGAAACAACGAAGCATTTGCCAATGTCGTAGTATTAAGTCGGGTCGCTTGTCGTTCGTGAACCCCAGCTATCTTTACCTCAGGTCTAATGTCAACATCCGATTGCGGCCCAATACAAACACTGTTTGTCGACCTGGGTAGCGCATCGCGCCAGTGCCCGTTGATGCGTCAACCGGTTCAGGCGACTCGGCACTATGCGTGGATGGTACTCTGTATGGCTGGTAGCATTCATTCGCGAAACCGCTGTCTTCTCCACTGACCATGCAAATCTTCTACCTAAAATCACCGCCATCGCCGCTCATTATCGGGTGGTGGATGAGTTATAGAGACCAGCTGGCAGAGCAGGGTAGCAGTATAATACCTAAGGTAGGTAAGGTAGCTTGGAATGAGATGACGATAAAACGAGACAAATGCATCCAGGGGCGTGAGATTCTTGGCCCGGATTTGGATTGGCATTTAATTGTTGTTCAGAGAATGTCCCCATATTCTATCGCGAATGGTTGACGTTCCTCGATATGCATTGTTGAGTTCGTGAAAGGCTAATAAAGTAAGGGGACGTTCCTGAGGTATTGCATTGTGAGGTTACATGTTGGGGGAAGATACATCTGATACGGGTTGAATGAGCCCAAGATACAGGTACCTTCCATCCACTTAAATGGCGGTAAAAGGCATCTCGACAACCGATGGGACCTCCACCTCTGCCCGCATCTCATCCAGGGACCAATTTCAAAGCTCTAGTAGCCAATCAAACTGCCCGTCTACCGTGTGAAGATCCGCTGTTCACTGTTCATTATCAACCGCGATGTTCTTCACGAGGCCGCTCCCTAAGGGGGCACCCTAGCGTGCAGGTATTCCCCATGCCTCCTTCCGGAACTACCAATGGCCGCCTAGGTTAGTAGGTGAGTACCTATAGCAGAGTTCCATGAACCTAAGGGAAGGCCATCCCCATCCAGAGGGAAAAAAAACACAACCTTACCTAACCAACTTAACGACTCCATCTTTTTATTCTACTCCATCTCGCATCTTACTGTACCATCCCTTTCTCGGGGTGCCCACCGCAATCAATCACTCCAGGCTCCTTTTCGCCTGTCGCCAACCGCTCACTGCCTCTTACTTTGATTTTGTCTGCTCTCTTGCACTTCAATACTCTTGTCGGTTCCGGAATGAGGTAGCCGTTCGAATGCGCTCAGCTCCCTGACCGGACTGAGTCTGTGCCAGAAACCCGACCTTGTGAAATCCACCTTCGTCGCATTGCCAGCCACGCCCCTCGACCTTGGACCCCATGAGCCGCGACCACAAGGCACCTGCTGGGCCTCGACCAGCCAACTTTTCTCCAACGCGATTGTGAGCCTTTTCCATCTGACATTTTTCTATTTGTTTCGTTCATTTTGACATATTGGTCAATGCGTGTTCTGGCGTACCGCTGTTATCGTCATATCCAAGTCTTTTACCGCCCTGCATTTCTGCACATGGCCAAGCTGACCTTGATCCCTTTGTGACAGGGGCAAAACCGCCAACGCTCAGCCTCGACCACATATCCCCTCGACAAACCCTGGCTCTGCCTCCGACGATCCAATGCTCAGCGCAACTCCTTCCAATAATCATTCCATTTTTTCCTTTAGTCGCGATGGAGATTCAGGTCAATTAAACGACTCAACTGCCTCTTTCGATTTCTTGCCCTCTGTCAGCTTCGACGATTTACAGAGTAGCATCGAATCCGCTTCAACAGATTTCAAACTGACCCAATTCCCGTCTCCCAACGGGGAAGGGGGCATCCTGGACACACACGGGGTAGATAACGCCAGTATGTCTTCTAGATCTCAAGTAGCTCCATCATCGAATGGTGTTGCCACTCGGACTGCTGTCCAAACCAACACTCGACCCGCTCGATCAGGCTCGCTACTGCGTCGACCTAGTAATTCCAACAGACCGCCTGCCAACGCCTCTGGTGCTTCTGGTCCGACTGATCATATCCACGGGCCGGGCGCTGCACGCTCTCGTCGACAAAGTCAATATCCGCCTGTCTCCAACACCGTCGTGCCGAAACCTCCTCGAAAGTCGATCGGCCCAGGAATTGTTGGCGATGGGGACTATGGAACCCGACCTCCCCAGAAGCGACGCCCCAGTCTCTTCTCCGAAGGGACGCCTACGGGCTCGACGAGAGCTTCCATGGACGCCAATTCGTCGTGGCTCGATAATACAAGAAATTTCCCCAACTCAAGGGCTGCGAAATCCAAATCAGTACAACCGCCACCGCGACCAAACCAAACCAACCTTGGTCTTGGTAACAACCTCACCCCGGAGCAGAACCGACACTCTACCCTGGCCCCACGATCACCTCGGGTCGGAGGCCGATTGAGCACGCCGTCCTCCGCCAACAAGAGGGTTTCGATGATGCCCGGCGCCCACCATTCATCACATGCGACTGGCCTCGGCGCGAGGACAATTAGTCCCACTGATACAAGGAGGATGAAGCGACTCTCGACCATGCCGCAGTCATTCAGTCTTGGTCAGGTTTCTACCCCTCCGCCTCCACCACCAGTGTCGATGAACAATCAGCCTGAGAGAGCTGAATCGAAATCGCCTTCCATGATTCCAAGACGAACTTCTGGTACCCCATCATCCTCGAGAACTACGCCAGACCTCCACCGTAAATCCTTCAACTCAAATCTTTCAGTTAACTCGGGTTTCAGCCTGAACTCAGCCAGAACATCGACTGGATCGCTACACCGTATATCTGGTTCGTCATCAACGTCACGCTTGCCTGCACCAAAACATACCACAGTCCACAATCCTATTCCGACTGACGATGACGAATATGTTCCGCCTGTCCCTGCTATACCGAAAGCCTACGAGTCGCCGAAAGACTCGCCAGCAGACACTTATTTCATGGAGAAGAAAAAGACCGCGCTCAGTAACATGGATGCCATGGGCATGAACTCAAACTCTACTGGAGTCATTTCTATGCCTGTCTTTCCTGAGCCCACAAAGCTTCAGAGAAAGCCCAGCGCGCGAAAGAGCTATGTACCGAGTGTAACGGCCGAGCCTGATAGCAAGGCCACTCCTCCAAATAAGCGACATCTACAACCTCTAAGACTGCCACCAATTAACCTGGGACCTTTGAGCACCCCAACTGCTAACAAGATTGCAGCATTGCAGGACCACAGCAGTGTAGAACGGCACGAAACTCCACCACCAGCCCGGCAATTGCCAAAGACACCCACAACCCCTATGACAGCTTCCAAAAGCTCCTTCTTTGCTAAAAGTCGCCATGGCGATACTCCTGAGCTTCCCTCTCTTAGGAGCAGCAGTTCAGTTCATCACACACATCTTACGCCTACACCCCCTGACGCTAGTTCGACCGAATCGTCACTAGCTTTCAAGGAACTTGATCACAAGCAAAGCATGTCACCTTTCTTGTCATCCTCGTTACCCAAGGGGGGCGGAGACCATGGTTTCTTGAAGAGGTCTAAGACGGGAGCCGACTTCATGACTTTGGATGAAAACATGTTCCAAGATCAAATCCACCAGAAGCCAACGGGTCCTCATGCGCCTAAAGAGGCAGAACCAACTCCCAAATCTCCTCAACCGGAACCTTCGCTGGATGAGCCACAAACACCCTCCTCGATGAGCTCTATTCGACGGAAACTCAGTCTTTCTTGGAAGCGTGGAAACTCCAAGAGCAACATTACTGCCCCCACAGATGTGGTTGAGAAAGCCAGCGCGAAGCAGCCAGAGGAACCTATGCCTCCTCCCAGGATCCCCATCTCCTCTACTTTAAATAACCTGTCAACTCTCAAGCAAGCCAGTCCTTCCCCAACCGTGAAGCAACCTCCTGGAGGGTATCTTGAGTCACGGAGGCGAAAGAGCTCTGGTGGAAGCCTCAATGGATTTATATCTCACGACAAGACAAAAAGCGAATCTTGGACTGTGAAGAAAGCAGTGCCAGACCCTTCAACAATGCCCGTTGGTCGAAATACCTCAGTCATGCAGAAAATCCTTCGCCCCAGGAATTCTTCTGGGATGTCGAAGGGCCCTGACTCATACTCTGCAGACCTCGACAAGGACGATGTGGCAGCAGAGGAAGAGATGGCTAAGTTGGGTTCCAGGCGCAAAGAGACGGACGTTGCTGCTAGAACTCTCGACGCACTTAGAAAGCGAGCTACCCCCAAAGAGCGAGTTGGCGCCCACGAAGCTATTCGCATTGCCATGCTCAATATTTATGAGAGGGGCGAAATTGTGGACTATACCGATGTGTACTTTTGCGGGACACAGAACGCCCACAAGGTTGTCGGTGATCTCCAGTCTGACGCACCAAACTTTGGATATGATGACGAGCGTGGCGATTATACCATTGTGCCTGGAGACCACCTTGCATATCGATATGAGATCATTGATGTTCTAGGAAAGGGAAGCTTTGGACAAGTCGTCCGATGCATTGATCACAAGACTGGTGGCTTGGTAGCTATCAAGATCATAAGGAACAAGAAGAGATTCCATCAACAAGCTCTTGTGGAGGTCAATATTCTGCAAAAGCTTCGTGAATGGGTAAGCTACAGTCATCAATTACCCTTCAATATCTATGTTAACTTGGTACAGGATCCGAAAAATAGGCACAGTATGGTTAACTTTACACAAAGTTTCTATTTCCGTGGTCATCTCTGCATTTCTACAGAATTACTGGATATGAATCTCTATGAGCTCATCAAAGCCCACGCTTTCAGAGGATTCTCTATCAAAATCATTCGGCGCTTCACCAAGCAGATTCTCAGCTCACTCAATCTGCTCAAGCAGCACAAAGTTATTCATTGTGATCTCAAACCCGAAAATATTCTCTTGCGACATCCTCTCCATGCGGAAATCAAGGTCATTGACTTCGGCTCCAGCTGTTTTGAGAATGAGAAGGTGTATACTTATATTCAGTCTCGCTTCTACCGTTCACCAGAGGTCATCCTTGGCATGACCTACGGTATGCCTATTGACATGTGGAGCGTTGGCTGTATCCTGGCAGAACTATATACTGGAGTCCCTATTTTCCCTGGCGAAAACGAACAAGAGCAACTAGCTTGTATCATGGAGGTCTTTGGGCCTCCTGAGAAGCACTTGATTGAGAAGAGCACTCGAAAGAAACTCTTCTTCGATTCAATGGGCAAGCCCCGTCTTACAGTATCGTCTAAAGGTCGCAGACGTCGCCCTTCTTCCAAAACTCTAGGTCAGGTGCTCAAATGCGATGACGAGGTCTTCATAGACTTTCTGCATAGGTGCTTACGTTGGGACCCCGAACGACGCATGAAGCCTGAGGACGCGATTCGGCACGAGTTCATTACTGGACGTAAGATGCCCGTCCCTCGTATGCCGCCAACTCGCGAATCATCACCCATGAAGCGGCATAACACAATTTCGACGCCGCGGCCTCTGCCAGAGCCTCCAGGTGCTGGTACCAAACCCCCAACGTCTCTGCGAACCGGAGCCAGCCCTCACAAACTAGTCTCTGGTGGTGTGCGAAAAACTTCCGGGACTACGGGGCCTATCGGCTCAATGCCAACCAAACGAACGAGCGCCGGTACGACTGGGCTCGCACAAGGAGCAAGTGGCTTGCCTCGAGCTGCTGGTAGAAGTGTGAGTGCGAAGCAGGACCTGGCCGCTGCGGGTGCAACAGTCGCAATGAGTCGACGAACATAATTTCTATTTGGAGGATGCCTTTTTATCATGATTGGAGTTTAGGGTGCGGTAAACATTTTGTTCTGACCATTATGCGTGCATCTTTGGGTAACCGATACACTATGCAACGGCGTTGCCAGGGACAGTTTGACTTTGGTCTTCGCCTTACAAACCAAAACCGCATGGATCTTAGCATTGTGGACAAGGTATGGAGGATGCAGAAGAGGGAAGATGGGTTTGGGGCACATGATACATCTCGATCATTTATTTCAATCCTTGTTACCACGCCTACACGATGGTCAAAGACGTCCGCTTTCCGACCCCTTGGTGATGGATCTGCGGGAGGCAAATTCGTGATACAAGGAGACAGCGATTAGTGAGTCAACCTAGCTTGGGAATGGGCGGCAACTGTTTTGGGGAAGGGGGTATATCACGAGATTTGACGACTGCTTCAACTCAACTCAATAGATGTCGTTGTCCGTATCGAATCGGAGAGTATAGAGGTTAATGGGCTCCCAAGAAGGGTTCGGACACCCAGACAGAGTATGGCTAACACCAATGAGCCTTCCAGGCAGGCAACCAGATAACTTTACACATAATGGAACATTCGAGACTAGACTCATTGTTGACTCTTGGTTATTGACTGAGGCCTCCGTTCCATGAGTACAGTTATTGGTGCTTGTGCAGGACTCGCTAACATGTACGACGTCAGATGCTTATTTGATCGTCAAACAGCTGAGTTTCCGAAGCTCGAAGGATGGGACAGTTTCGAGAAACGTCGCCGCGGTTGCAGATCAGCCTTACGCCTTGTGATGTGGGACAGATGACAGGCCACGCCTGTGATCACGAATAGGATCGCGGTTGCGTCAAGATCAAAAGAAGAGGCGCGAGGCACGGCGGCAAATGTTGTGCCAGGGGGGTTCATGTAACGAACAGTCTCGTGCTAACTGTAAGCGGTGACATCTTTTGCTGGGAGAGAAATATGGGTAGGGTTGACGATGTAAACGCATCGGCAAACAGCCGCGCCGCCAAATACAAAGAAAAAGGCCAGGCGATGGTGCAAGGAGCCATGCATGCCCCCTGATCAATAACGTCGGCCCCAGCGAGTGGGAAACAGATGGTCAGAAAGGGGTGGATGTGAAAATGATTGGCAAATCAACGACGGGAGCTGGGCTCATCATAATATTAGAAACGGGTCCGGCCGAGAGTTCAGTCTGACATCTGTCACAGTAAGGTAAGGTAAGGTAAGGTAAGGTATGCTCAAACGACTGAATGGGTGCCGGTATCGTTCTTAGTTGGGTTTATGAGTCCAAGGCAGACTGAGCTGAGTATGGGTGTCCCTAAAAAGAATCAAGATGCACAAAGGTGGAGACATCAGAGTGCCTTGCGTCTTATTGTGGCAGGTATGAATTTTTTGGGCGTTAAGTAGTCACTGCGACAGAACAGATGAGGATTCGAAGTTGTCATGATATGCCCGAAGGTCAATAGCTCTCTCCGCCGGCGACTCCGCGGGGGGGCAAGCCACGGCGGGAGGCGCAGCCCGTGGGGCATGCAGTGGCGCCCCTCTGCGGGCTGCCAGATTCCCCACAGACGACAGGGCTGCTCTATTGGCTCTCGGACAAGGCTGAAGGTCTTGAATCGCTGTGCGACATGACTGTGAGGTCATCAAACCCTCCATGACGATGATGGTAAGCCGTCAGGGCAGTATTGTGCGTTGAGTAAAGAATAGATCTCACGATATGATCATGGCACTCTAAACCCCCAGACTATGCGCAGAAGCGCAATGTTTTCGTGTCATATAGCAGCAAAGCAGTTTAGGCAGACGAGGAGTGAGCATCTTGGACAACCCTCCATGACAACGATGGAGGGCTCTGGCTTGCTTTCGTCCGTGCTCGCTCGCTCGTCATCTGCCTTCCGGCCCAGCCAGACTGTCTGGACCTTTACTTGGCCAGTCACTGGAGCCCTTTTTCTTATCCTGCATGCGATGATGCTCCAGCCTGTGTGGTTTCTGATGCCTGTGTACGTAGCTACGTATGACTCCTTTTTTTCCCCTTCTGGTTCTGCTTAGGAGACGTCTGACTCTGGCCCTCAGTTTCAACCGTTAAGCAGGGTGTTTGCCAAGAATAACCTTACAGCATTCAGTATTCCGAGAGAATGGGCACACACTAATTACCATGGATGCCAATAATAGTCTCATCGCGACGCTTGGAGAACTTTGGAGGAAACATGTGCCTGAAGACTTGATTCCCAATCAGGACCAGTTGGTTATGCTTGAGCCAATTGAGCACTTTCTTCAAATGTTGGTGTCTTTGGCAAGACATGTAACGGCAACGGACCGTTGATGGTGGTGGCCAAGTGAGACATTGTGTACTGTAAGGTAGTGACCGATTAATTAATTCTTGACTCTGCGCGTTCTAACAAAGTTAATTATCGTTCACGAAATTGCCATGTAACAGTAAACGTTAGCCTACAGCTGGAGGCAACTTGAGTCTCCTGCATAGAGATATATTACACCGTTAAGCCAGGAATGCGTTAAACCTATTGTTGATGTGATGTGGCCCATGATGCTGTGCGTTACAACATATACGACCTTTCCTACTCAAGCGATAGGCATGCGGGACTCAAAACACTGAATTCTCGGCATTCACAATCAATAACTACGGCACGGCACGTCTTCTCAGGGCTTCGATGTCAGCGAACTCATTGCCCGGAGCCCACGTGAGGTGCCTACCTACCTAGGCCAGAATGCTGACCTAAGAAAGTCAGATGCCTGTTATCCTACCTATGGCCGCGGCAGGTAGCACTGTTTCCCGTTCCAATAGAAATTCAGGTTTCGCTTTTGGGTGAGACACACTTGGGGTAGGGAGCGGTGAAATTTTCGGGAACTTGTCAGCGTTATGAGGCAACTGTCCAGACGAGTCGAGTGTAAGAAAACGTACCTGAGCATCCAGAAAGCCACCAATGCAAGGCTGGGCCGGCTGCCTCCACATTTGGATCCAATGAATAAAGAGTCAATGTCGAACTGTGTACAGTAGTAGAGTAGGTAGGTAGTCTAGTGCTGACTGATCAGTCCTGAACAGTACTGGGAAGACTTTCAGGGATGATGGTGGTAGTGTGGATGCATGTCAGTTGCGCCGAAATGTTGTATGACAGACTTGGTTAAGTGAGGTGTGTGTGCTCAGATTCCAACACTTTGGTCTTGGAGGGGGGGAAGTCTTGGTCGATCTGGGACCATCAGACGTGCACTCACTCGATGGGTTCCCCAACAATTACACTTGCTCCCTAGGTACTATATATTTCTTTACTAGCTGCAACAATAAGGAACCTACATGCGATTTCGTACCCCTCTCAAGACTTTGCGAAGATCACAGTCCATCATCAATACAGCATGAAAGTGTTATCAGATACCCCGACTCTATGTCATAACAACCCAAATGTGCACCCGTGAAGAGTGCAAGCATTGCCAAGGCCTGGGGTGGGATGCAGACACAGCCTTATGATGGACAGGGGACCCTGTCGCTATGACTGTCAGCGGGTGATTGGGCGGGTAGTATTCTTAAGTTGTGGTTCCGAACCTGATTCGTTTCTACCGTTTTCCATCGATATCGGCTCATAAGGTAAGGTAAGGTAGGTAGGCAATATTGAAAAGGCCGTAGTCCCAATATGACAAGTATATGTCGTCTCGGGGTCATATAGACTTGAGACCCAGCAACATGGCCGTCCAGGGAGTGGCGGATGTTTGGTTATATCCATATGAGCAATTATGTTGTAATGGAACAGAGTTGTGTTATCATGGTGTCCAAAATGTCATCTGTGGAATCGTGAAAGAATGAGTCCCTCCCTGGGTAATGATCGAGACCCATACGATTCTAGGCCCGCTAGCCGGTAGCTCCCCGACTCTAATTTGAGATGGTGGCTTTTCACTATTGCACGGTTGGAATTAGCTAATGCTTGTCGGTATGAAACAGGAAACAGGAGCTAGAGAAACCACATCTGATTCCTGGGACTCCAGTGCCCTAGCACCGGGACGTTGGGCGCAGCACGGCCTGCCCACCATCACCATAAGTGCCGAGCAGCAAGGGTTAGCGCTGAGCAGTGCTAATCACTGCGTGTGACGCTTTGTTAGACGCATCCATCTTTGTATCGATAAGGTATTGTACCTATGGAGTAGCACTCATGTTATTACGTATATGGAAACTTGATCTAGGTGACTTATTCGGTTAGGAATCATTCAAGATTGGATGGCAGGCGGACGGTCTGCATTCCCGATATGGCATTTCAGGCGTCATTTAGTGATATTGTGCAGGGGGTTTTGCTGTCGTGTTTCAAAGTCCCATTGTGCTGCGTTTGGGGGAGAATTGGTGCATAGAAAGGAGCAAACGTTGTTACTCATTGAGGACGAGAATAGAGTCTCTGCCTGATCTGCTTGTTGATATTTCAGGGCACGTGTGATGGCCTATGTTAGTACCTGGTAGGTATCACTGTAAGTCGACTTTTCAATGGGGAACAGGAGCCAGGCGAACCATTGCCTAGAATGACTAACTCTCCAAAGTCCCCTAAATTTTGAAGCCATTCCGTAATTTAGTAAGGTAGGCATTTTCTCCACGTACATGAACGTCCCAATCCTCCTGCGAACGAAAAGACCCTGACTAATACATCCTCGTCATATCCTCCATGAGCGCATCTCATCCTTTGTCATCAGCCATGCGCGCTTCTCTTCTCTCATGGGTCTAGACTTCTTGGTTACAGGCCCCAGCGCTTCACATACGTCATAAGTCTGAATCTCTCGCCAATATTCATTGATGGTGGTGCTTCTCTAACGGTAAGAAGATTTATGGTCGCCGTCACAAGCTTTTGCAGTCACCTCGGCCGATCAAGACAAAGTCGTTCAGTCAATCCGCTCTTACATGCATGCAGCTACGATACGTACAGGAGGTACCATGCTGGTACCATGCAATGCAGTATAATAGTGGAAGAGGGTGTAATTTCAACTATCGCCATTGCATTGCATCACATTGTTTCCAGGTCTGTAACCCTCCTCTTCAGCCCTGCTGCAGGTCAATTCAACCTCCCTGTCTCAGGCCAATTGATGACTCCTACACCGAACCCAGGAACCACCTCCAACCTATGGATGGAGTTGATCATGGCCTGTCGCCGCCTATTCCCTGCACTTGCTAACTAACTATGCTGTATGTACATACATACCTACAGGACTATACCTAGGCTTTGCACTACAGACTACCCCTGCGCTCGCCGTTGGATCCCTGTCCGGTTGATGAGGTACGGGTACCCAGTAGCCAGGCTCATTGATCCACACCCACCCACTGCGCTGCTGCGCCTTGAGAGCAAGCCCGTGCTTTCTCAGTCTCACTCAATGGATAAGTTGAGTTTAAAGCATGTTTCTGGCTTCCTTCGCAACAAGAACCACCCGATGAAACAGAGGAAATCAGAGCACGGGGCACTTGACGCACAAGGTCCTAGGAGCCATAGCCTCCGAAAAAAGTAAAGCCCCCAAATTCAAAGATCCTTTAGACCCCCTCCCCTCCCCTTCCAGGCCCAAGGCATCTTTGGTCCTTCAGCGGTGGGTCTGCACTAATTATCCCAAGCCTGCAATAGACGCGCCCCAGCCTTTGTCACCTGTCAAGACAGTCAGACTCAACTTGCGGCTATTGCTCTCACGCACTCTTACTGGCGTCTCTGGCGTCACTGGTGCCTTGACACACATCCTGGTGATGTTCTCGGGTAGTGTTGCTTGTCAAGAAAAGCCCCGAACCGGGGCGTGTCTTTATGACTTCGATGCTCTCGTCCAGGCTCCAAGCAGGCCTATAAGGCTGTGATGCCACTTTGGAAGTCAATTGTCTTATCCTCACTTCCTATCTTTCTATTCATAAGATTCATAAAGCAAGCGTTTCTCCATTGATCCTCACTGTCTTGCCTTCAAACTTCATCCTCGTTCAGTGCCCCTTGCCTTCATTACAAACCCAGACCACGAACGATTTCCTCCTTTGTTGGTTCACATATAGACATCTTACTGGGTTGTGCAATTTCCTGTGTTCTAAACCAACGACACCAGGCCAACAACTTCACGGCCCACCACCACAACCATGTGCTATCAACTTGTCGAGCTCTATTCGGCTTGCCGATGCCCCTACTACACCCATGCCGTTGATCGCTGCGCAGCATACGGCCGCCCAGGCCATCCTATCCAGCAGCGAACGATCCTCGTTGGCTACCTATGCTCTGCACACTCGAGTCATGGTGCTCAGTATGCATCACCACATAGCTACTCCGACAGTGGCTACCACAGTGGTCACTCGAGCTCAAAGAGCTATCGATGAACGATTCTGTCTTCGGCAGTGGGATCTTGCTCTCCAAGACTCATAATATTCAAGTTCGATGATTGGGTTTTTTACCTTCTCTCCTGCAACCCATCGCAGCTCTCCTTTTTGCTAGCAGGATTTCGTTGGACTGGTGGAGTTCCGAGTGAGGTTCACCGCTAGGCGTATCCTTTTTGCAGACTTCCTGGTTCTATCGTCGCCCATTGGGGCCTCCTCGTTTTGTGGATGACCACTTTTGCTATGGAGATCACAGCAACACTGCCGAGGACATGGGAATGAGATATGATATGGACATGAAAACGATCACGACGGAATGCCATCTTTTCGGTTGGGGAAAGCAACTCGCATTGCTGTTCCCCCTTCACAGGCAGTTATTTCTTTCTTTCTTTTGACACATGGCATTGTTTTCTTGAACTTGCCGGTGGTTCTTTATTTGCTGGTCGGCTACAGCATTCATTAACGGAGGGAAAATCTCTCAACTCACATTGTCGGATGGCGTTTATTTATTTGGCCTTTTGCCCCTTTGCACAGCGATGGATTTATTAGTGCGACTTCATTTTCGCTTGGCTGGAAACAAGTCAGGATACTGCGACATTGGACTACATCTTGGAACAGCAGGTGCTGAGAGCCTCGCGGCGATTTTAGACGGTGGGATTTCTATTCTTGAGCATCATGGGTCGAGACATTACTGGTAATGAGTCTCCGCCCCCGGACTACGGTACTGCGATTTGTTTTCTTCTTCTTCTTCTTCTTCTTCTTCTTCTCCATGGATGTCTTTTTTGACAAAAGACGATCCACATCTTAGGGACTGGGACTTTTATCACGGTTTGCATTTGAACTGGCGGGGCTTACTAAAAATGCTTGTAGCATTAGATGTGGACAAGGGATGGCTGGCCATCATTTCGTTTCTTTTGGAGAGGGGATCTTGCAAAATCTCCTATGTATTCTTTTTGTTTTCATACTGCATCACCTGGGCCTATAACAAAGCATTGATTGCAACAGTCACCCTGGTCATGGAGTACATATGTTCTTGACTTAGGAACTGGGTTCCCAATCGAACAACGAGCAACAGGAAGTGTGACGTTGAACGTTCCACGATATGGAAAAAGACAATTTTACCTCTACTCAATACTCTCAACCTCTTCTCGTGAATCAAAGTAGAAAGCATGATGGGTGCCTATTTTACTGAGGCTTAGTTTCAACCCATCCTCGCGATCATCAGGCAAAGTGGGTCATATGAAGTCAACTTCTCCACAACTTCACAACCAAGCCTTGAGAGCCTCGGTTGAAAGATACTGCATACGTGCACACTATAAATCATACTACGTATCTTCAAAGATTTTACATATTCTCTCTAGCACACATGTAAGACTTCGAGGCTCTGGGAAATCAATTGCAACGGCAATGTCAGATGTGCCATGAGGAGGCCTCAGTTGAGCCACCAGCTCTAAATACCGAGTTGTGCATCATACAGACAAGGCAGAAAAGGCTAAAAACACTTATATCGACTAAATTTGAGTCACAGCCTTGCAGGTAGCATTTGTAGTTTCGATAGTTTGTCTAAGCCCATGGACACGGCAATGGTAATGACGTCCGAGGTTAGCGTGTCCTATTATTAGGCCACCCACCCCGGTAGATTGCCAGATCGAGAGCCATGCGGGAAGGATGGGTGCGCTCGGCGATAGTAAGGCCAATCAGCCTTGAGAAGGATTTCGGCTGTTTTACTCAGGAAACTTTTGACGCAGATTACAAGGAGGGCTGCGGGCTTGTGTGATTTGCGGGCGGTGCGCGATTAGGCGCACTAGCGCCATGCAGGGAACTATTCCAGGGTGTGAGACGATCAGTCGGGTTGCCAAGGATATTGGTGCATGTGTTTTGAATAGATGAACAAGGAGTTTGTGTACCAATAAACGTGGTCTTCTATGTATTTTAGCTGGAGATCTCGCTTAGTACTCGATAGCCTATACTGCTGAGTGTTATATTCCCAACACGAGCGCAACAATCGAGATTCAAATCCTAGGAGGATATAACAATCCCGTGCAAAGAGGCATCGCAAGCTTACAGCCGAGCTCAAGGTCAGATGGATTATGCAGTACATAAGGGGAACCCGGATTCTCAGGTGCAATTGGCCAGCACAAGACGGTGCTGACATGATGGAGAGCTACCTGAAGCTTGCATCTCTGAACTTGGCGAACATGGAAAGATGATTCGTCCATCGCTTGAGAAATTCATCAAAGACTGAGGTGAGCCAAAGGAGTAACGCTACATCGCGGTAGTTTCCAGGGATTAGTTCGAAATAGGAATGGCATGATTCAGCTGTCAGAAACGGCTGAGGTCGGGTTCCATGCTGACGGAGTACCAGAGTCCCCAAGAAATTAAACTAGACGATCCCTGGCTTGCCGAAGCCGGGCTGTTTGTATGCAGGGGTATCGCGTTTGGTGGAGCGCTCAAGGCGTTTTTCCTCTGGAGGGGACAGGGGTGAGCCTTCCCAGCTAGGGGTTGGGGCGGCTGGCGCTTGTGAGTAAGGGACATTCTGTAAGGGACGTATTCAGGCACGTACAGCCAACTAAGTTGCTGGGTCTGGGTTTACTCCTCTCTATAGAACAGGCCTGTGTCGTGTACGGAGGTAAGTTCGGGTCCTTTGCTGAAATTCGGCTACGATCACATCAGACTCTACCTATGTCATGTTCAGCCTTACACGCGAGTCAGGTTTCTTAGCAGTTTAGCTCAACATGTCGTCATAACGAGCTCTGGCCAAAACTAAAATATTACTGTACTTTATTACCTAAGGTATCTGATGCCATGAAACGAGATATTGCCCTTGATCCAATCGCTCCTTCCTGCATAATGACAATAATGGGAAAAAGGGAATGTGAATGGAAGGCAGGTTGGGCGAAACTGGCAAAGGAAACTGCACTAGCACATCCCGTCTGCCGCCATCAACCCGTCAGTGGCCTTACCGTATGCGTGCGCTGTCACTTGTAACTCTACCTCAACACCATCAACAACGGCCTCTCCTCTCGCCCTTTTCCCTTTTCTGTTCTTTCGCAACCTAGCAACCGCTTCTCTACATACATGATAGAATCATTAGTCTTCATCTTCATTCTCCTCCTGTGTTCTGTCTAGACCTTGTTGGGAATGCCCTCGTGTTCGATGATCGAGTCTCTTGATCCAGTATCATATCTACTCAGAAAATCGTCAACAATACTTCTCGGAGTCAATCTTTCCCAACACAGCGTCTAGTAGAGCATACACCCAACGGCGTAAATCCCCTCGTCATCGCGATACACTCTCGTCACCAGCGTCCAACATTCGATTCGGCTGTCTGCTACAGCACACGATACGTGAAACTCCATCATGTTTTCTAACCTTATTGGCCACACTCGGGCCTTTCTCCCTCACGGGAACTCTAATGATCACATCGGTACTGACGTTGGCGACTTCGATCAAACCCCTCCTCCAAGTTCACGCGCATCCGTGGACATGTCAAGAAGTGAGGATATGGGATCAGAGGCTATCAAAAAGTTGAAAACGAACCATGACACGGCATCTCCTAGGCATCTGAAATCACCATTGACCGATTCAGAAGTTTCTAGCACAAATAAGCCGACACCTCCTGGGAAGACTCGGCAATCCACACCCTCAGCAGAAACAACAAATACACTGGGCGTTATACCTGGCTCTCCTTACCACAAAACTTCTTTTTCACAGGACAGGATGACAATACAGCACAGTCCTTTAGAATCTTCGGTGGGAGGCCTGAATGATCACGAAGTTGAAGATGATCGACGGACTACAGGGATTCTGTGCGCCGATAATGACCTAACTTTAGAGTCATCACCAGGCGAGATTGGCCAGCGATCAACTTTGGAGCAGGATTCGCCTAGATCAAGGAGTATCTTATCGAACAAAGACTAGAAGTCACACTCTCTTTCGGTGAGACTGCGCTCCACCTTTGACCTCCTTCTGAGCGACTACAGAAATCATCTAAAGATATCAACTACTAAGGGATGGGAAAAAACAGGGATAAACTGTCCTGGCGGAAGTGCTTCAAAAGACAAAAGGATAGACCCCCCAGAAAAATGTGCGGTCTTTTCGAACGCCTCAAGTGTAGGTAATCAGGATGCTAGACCCTTCTCATCGCTCAACACAGGCACATACCTACCCAATATGGCATCGTCAGACACAGAGCTGCATGACTTATACGACCAAAACAACAGCTCTCACGACGTGAATTGTCCAGAGTTATCTGGGCTGGAAGACCAGAGCGTATTGGCTACAAACATAAATAGACCAGTTCGAAGTCAATCCTCAGGATCTATTATGAGCTGTTTATGGAAAAGCAAATGGCTCAAGCGACTATCGCGCACAGCAAAGTCAAACAATTCACAGCTTACCGAGTCTCAGCCTGGGATCAAACTAATCAGATCAGATGATCGACGTCCATCAGAGCCTGTTTTGCCAAGCAACATGGCTCTGCGAAGAATGTCCGCCTGGTCGAGTCTATCTGGCAAGTCTGATCCTGGGGTTGACGGGGTACTGTTCAAGCGTGCATTCAGCGATCTCGAGAGGCTCCTCGATGAAGCTCTCTCCCTCCCCCTGGAGGTCGCGGACCATTCGGAAGCCGCAGCTCATGCTAGCCACCCTGCCATGCCGAATGAGGATGGCACCGATCATGTGGACGAATCAAACTTGACGACGGGCGACATCCCCCAAGAAAACGTCGAAGCATTTTCTATAGATGGAGCAAATACAGCCCCCCCAACGAGACCGGGCTGTAGACGTGCTGCCACTTACACTGCCATACCCAAACGCCCGCGGCTGGCCGATGTAGTTGAGAGCTATTCCGGAACCTATCAGGAGCTTCGAACAAGGACTCAGGTTGAACGAAGACAACAAAGTGGCACCTCACGATGTTCCTCACTCAGCAGAAAGTCCCGGAAATCTAACAAAAGGTTCAAAATGGATCGTAGACGGAGGCCAGTTATGCTGAAAGATGTCCGCAGCACAAGTGCCCTGCTTGATATTGGAGGAATGGACGTCAAAGGACAAACAACAGCTCACAAACGCTCGACAGCTGTGAACGTTTCGTCAGCCGTTCGAAGCGGGACCAGCCATGATGCTTTACCAGAACACAACATTGCTGGGAGAAGGCTGCATGGCGAACACGGCATCAATCTTCGAAAGCGATCGCACGTGAGTCTACGGGACATGCAAGGTTTCAACCTTCCAAAGTCGCACATCAGGCACCCGATTGCGAGAGACTAGTCACCCGTTCGCAAGCGATTTGTAGCCTCTACTGCCTGCCTGAGCACAGCGCTCATCGGGGTGCTACTTGGTATCTATACAGGCCTAGTACCATCAATCCAGTATTATATCGTGGATCAATCACATGTCACTGTACACGGCAACACCGGTTGTTTCCTTGCCCTCGCTATTCCGTCCTTCTTTCTCTGGCCATTACCTCTACTCCACGGTCGGAAGCCGTATATAATGTCAAGTCTCATTATTGCAATGCCTCTTCTTTTTCCACAGGCAATTGCAGTCAGCAGCCCCAGGCTTACCAACGCTGCGTCTTGGAGGGCAATGCTGTTGGCCTCTCGTACCCTAATGGGTGGCTCTTTGGGCTTTGCAACTATGAACTTTCACTCAGTTCTGACGGACCTTTTTGGCGCTTCCTTAATGTGTCAGCATCCCCATGAAGAGGTTGTCGATCATTTCGATGCAAGAAGACACGGTGGCGGTATGGGCATTTGGCTCGGTATCTGGACCTGGTGCTGGATTAGGTCTCTTGGACTTGGTTTTCTCATTGGCGCAGCTATCATTGATAAGCATTCGCCAGCATGGGGGTTTTACATCAGCATCATAATGATTGCAGTTGTCTTGATTCTCAATGTGATATGCCCTGAGGTCCGACGATCTGCATTCCGACGGTCGATTGCAGAAGTCCGAACAGGAGGGGACATCTCGCGTCGCCTGGCTCGAGGAGAAGTGATGATGCATCGAGTCAAGACAGGTCCAAAGTGGTGGGGACAGGAAGCATACCATGGTGTTCGTTTATCTTTGGAAATGCTCGAACAACCTGGCTTCGCGGTCGTAGCGATATATGTCGCCTGGATTTATGCACAAGTCGTTCTTGTCATCATTCTGCTAGGCTCACTCGTATCTCGATTCTATCATCTCAGATCGCCATATGTCGGTCTTCATGTCGCCGCCATTGCACTCGGCGCTCTACTTGCAATTCCTTGCCAAAAAGCCAGCATCTTCTCGAGATCTCGCAACCGAGAAAACAAAGTCAACCGGGATGTTCTGGGCCAAAAAATAGTGTGGTCTTCACATCTAGTCCGCCGGGCCGTCTTTACTATTGCCCTTCCGATTGGCGGCTCCTGCTATGCTGCTGTTTCGTCAGGACCACCAATCAGTCCTGGGGTGCCAACCTTTTTTGCCTTAAGTATAGGTTTTCTATCCTGTCTCGCCATTTCAGAATGCAACGGTCTCATCATGGAAACCTTCGATACATCGGATCTATCTCCTGGAATGGTTGGTCTCCACCGTGATGCCACAGGCCAAGACCAGTGTCGAACCAACTACTCCTCTTTCCCGAGAGTGACAGCAGGATTCGCTATGATACAATCCTTCTCATACATACTTGCGGCTGGTTCAACCGCGCTGGGCGGTCATGTAACGCGGAAGCTTGGCCAACAAGTTGCCACGAGCGTCGTAGCTGCGATACTCTTCTTGTTGACTGTCCTCTTGTTGTTTGTTCTCATCCGGTTCAAGAATGTGCTCATCATACCTCGTTCAAAATCAGAAGAGATGGAGAGAATTACTCAAGCACGTCGAAGGTCTTCGAAGCGCCGAGCTTCCATGCCCAATGACTTGCGGACATTGATGGAAGAGGATTATGCCTGGCGGCCCACAATGATAGGAAACCCGATGGGCAAAAACCGCCGAATGAACGTATTGGAAATGGGTAATCTGACAAGGTGGCAAGATATTCGACGGAGGAATAAGCTCATCGATGCGGGTGTCCATCTCAATCGTGATACGCTGGATCAAGGTCTAGATGCTCTAGATGTTGCACTCGAAACCCATATTGATAACATGCGACAGAATGCATCTGGGTTCTTTAGACGAGGGAGCTTAAGAAAGCATGGAAGCCGTCTTCGTCGCAGCAATCAAAGTAGTGAACAGACATTTCATAACTTGGAACTGGACATGCTTGATCCAGTGGGGACGCCGAGCGAGTCATCGCAGCAACCTCGACAGTATATCGAGAGGGAATGTGTTATGGGTCAAACAATCAAGGAGGAAAACAAGGACGAAGCCCAAGCTGGACCTAGCACTTCGCAAGAAGACCACACTTGAAGGATAGGAAGAACAGTATTGGGAAAGAGTGACCTATAGAATTAGAATGAATGTCTAGGTGGTGTAGTATAGGTGCATGCAATAATTTCCACCCTAAATTCGTGTGCAGTCCCAAGGCATTTTCCCTCCATCTATGACTGTTGCTAATGCTCATTATAGCTTCCAAATTCTTGGCTATTATACAAAATTGGTATGTGATATAATTCACGAAACAAAAGAACGATGGTGCATGTGTCGCTGAAATATCTATGTCTCCATCTTAACTATCGTACGTTCAAGACCAGGTCATCTCCTCGCCGTGTAGGGGTTAATGTCGGCTGCCAATGCGGCGACATAGGAAGGTTTGGTGGTGTTTTGTTTTGAGTATCACGATTCCACTTTGAAGCGCCAGTCTTGTCTGTGCCGATAGTCATACCAGCGGCGCGATCCAAACCGACACGCTTAGCCAGGAGTGAATCCTGGCTATCGGAGTGAACAAGTGAAGGGTTCATTGATTGCGGGGGGCGGTAACTCTGGTATTGAGAGGAGTGTATTTGAGCCTGCTGTCCGGCAGGATAGGGTTGAAATGACTGGTAACCTCCTGTATCACGGGGGTAATGTTGCTGGCTTGGCCGAGGCTGGAAGGAAGGGTACATCTGTGGTTGTTGGTAGGGCTGTTGATGCGGTAATGTGCGTTGATAGGGCTGCTGTTGCTGCTGCTGGAATGACGGATATGTTGGGGGTATACGTTGTGTAGGCTGCCAAGGGTTTTGCTGCTGCTGCTGATGGTTGTGGCGTTGTTGCTGGTGATTGTGTGAATGCAGTCTCTGGACTGGTTGCCAGGCTGCCTGTTGTTGACGAGGGGAAGGTTGGAACGAGGGAGGCCTCTGATATGGTTGATACTGCTGAGGCTGGGGCCCTGAAGCAGAACGGCGATGCTGAGAGGTTTGGCGAGACTGAAGAGGTTGAGGATATGGTGGGTCAAAGTAGAAGGGGGACGCCCGGATCTGATCTTCTTTGACGTTCGCGGGTTCTGTGGTTTCATCTGGCTCCGGAGAGGGCTCCACAATGCGCATTGTCGATGAAGCTGCCTGTGTGCCTGTGTTGTCGGCGGGCTGCATGTTCTGAACAGCTGATTGAGGTTTCTGTTGTGGTTGCGCATTTAGGTGCGCTTTTGACTGTAGTGCTGCGTAGTATGCACTAGGAGGCTGCATCAGACCCAAGGTCGGGCTTGGTTGTCCAGGAGGACTGTAAACTACCTGTCGCGTAGGAGGGGCAGCTCGCGGGTTGACGCTGACACCAGGGTTGCCCATCTGGCTGGCACGTCGAGGGTCTCGTGGGGGGATCTGAGGCTGCTGCTGCTGACGAGCTCGGACTGACTGGGGAGATTCAACAACAGGAGAGAGGCTGACTTGCTGTTCTGGTGCCACAGACGGAATGCTTGAAGAGGACTCGGTTGAGGTGGTGATGATGGTGGCGCTACTACTGCTGGAATCTTCACGTGGTCGAGTCAGGGGTCTTGTCATGGAACGACGATTGGATGTGCTGCGTCTTGGATGGGACTGGGAAGAGAAGAAGGGGGAGGGATACTGCGGACGAGGTCCACCAGGTCTGGACGGTGCACCGCCAGGAATAATCTCAGCCGGAGGAGCAAGCGATCTGGTGCCGCTTCGTTCTGCACTGCTAAGGGGGGCGTTATCATTGTTAGGTGGTCTTGGTGCTCCCTCTTGAGAAACCTTGGACTCCTGCGAGCCTCGAGCAATCACCGAGGCACGCTTTGGGTTCCCCAGAACCCAATTGCCGTATTGGTCGGCAACATAATAAGTTGTTGCTGAAAGAGGCGTTGTTGGTGGTCTCCAGACTTGAGTGTTGGCGTTTGGAGATATCGACGTACGGTCTTCCTCAAACTCCGTCACGTTACTCTCGCGGTTGCTCATCCGTACAGCTGGTCCAGCCGGTTTCTCGGCTTGTGGTATCTGTAGTTTCAGCGGTGCGGGCGGTGTCGGCTTAGATCTTCCTGTCCAAGTAGCAGAAGCAAGTGTTGCTGGTGGTGGTAGTGGTATTATTGAAGAGCTCTCATCTCGCGATGAATGTCCAGCATCTTGGCGTCTATCGTCAGCTTGCTCCGCGTGGAGAATAGGCAAGGGCTTTTCGTTGGTGTATCCGGCAGATAGATCCGGTAGGGTCGGTTTCGCAGGAAGCAGCTTTGATAGTCGCCTCAGTGGAGATGTATGCACCGCCGTGTTGCGGCTTGAGGGAGGAGGTGATAATGCTACACCAATGGCTTCAGGTTTGACACTCCTACGGTTGGAAGTAGGTGGCGGTGGTGGGTGATTCGTAGGATCCAAATCAGGTCGCAATTGGTGTACCATCCACGAATTATGTCCACCGTTGTCAGATCGATCTGGCTTATAACCCCAGGTGTCCCTCATAGGAAGAAAGCCAGTGTTGATCTGAGGATACTTTCTTCGTCGATAGTATCTTGCCAATACAATAGCTCCAACAGCAACTCCCACTGCGGCGAGGACGCCGACTGAAATACCAGCGACCTGTTCAGTGGAAAGTTTGTCTGAATCATCACTGTCCTCATCTTTGCTTGCCCCACCAGCACCACCCTGTACGTCCGTGGTGGTCTCGGACTCTGAACTCGAAGTTGAGGTATATATAGAAGTCTCAAAAGTAGTGGGCTTAGTGAACGGTGGCTCCGTGATCGAGATGATCTCTGAATCATCTGATGAATCAGTCGTAGAGTATTCTCTGGCCGTCGACCTTGTTGTTGAGCCAACTGGTTTCGTCGATGGTCTTGGAATAACAGGGGGCGAGGATGTGTCAATAACCAACGTTGTCGGCAACGTACGAGTAGTGGTGGATGTATCCAGCCGTGAAGTGGTCTTGGTAGTCACTGAGGGAAAGGTCACAACTCCTCCCGTAGGAGCTAAAACTAATGTTGCCGTGATGGTGAGATAAGTAGGATGGACCACACCAGGTCTCCCGTTGCATATATCATATGCATTCTCGATGACTTGGTCTACTTCTGTGTAAGCAACACACTCTTTGTGTATTCTGTGGTTCGTAGTACATACCACTGGCTTCGACTTTGGAGCAGTATCCAATGGATCGTTCAGCAGATATACATTGCATTGCACCCTCACCAAGAGTGAATCCCGAGGCGCCCCTTCGAGAACACAGACAATCCAGCAGGGGTTTTCCAGGGCAAACATCCTGAGCATAATTGACGTTAAGGAAGGAGGCGAAGCATTCTCCGGCACAACTAGGGATGAAGCTCGAGAATTCGTTGGAGATATTAGTCGCGAGTACGACAGTTACACAAAAGATCAACCATGCCGGCACGAAGGAAAATGGCCAACTGGCCATTCTACAACTAAACATCTAGTAACGGAAATCAGCTCGACCTTGAGGCAGGGTGTGTTGGACAGGTGAACTCACCTAAAGAGAAGGGTGTCCTATTAAAGGAGATGACCAGCATCTCAACGAAGTGGATTCATGAGCAGTCGTGACAAAATGGCAAAGGAACAAAGAGAAAATAAAATCAAGGAGAAATTAATTGGTGACAGTTTGTACAGGCTATCACAGAGGATATGGCAGAGGAAAAGGACAAAGAGAAGAGAAAATGCGAAACACAGTCACAACGGATGGATGAGTTAGGAAACAAAGGGGCATATGAAGACAAGACTGGACTGTGCATATGCAGCATACACATATCTCAGCAGCCGCCGCCTCCTCCTGCTACATCACGCAAGCTGATCATGACATGAAAGGCCAGCGCTTGCTGGGCGTTGTAAGTCCTGCATCTGCAAGCCTCCTCCTCAGCTGCAAGGCCTCTCGAGGGCTATGGAACCGCCAGAGCGGGCCCTCGATTGCTCTCTGCATCATTGTGGAAGAGGCTGGATCCGAGATATCCTGCTGCAAGTGCGTTCTATTTTTGCGCGCGTGCAATGCAGAGGCGGAATACTTGGACGATCCGAAACTCGACGGACGGTGTACGTTTTGTTTGGCGGTTAGAATTTGAGCTATGACTGGCTGAGGCTTCTTGTAGCGCCGTTAGACGCGGGAGGGCCCTTTTGGGCGTCAGCGACCGACAGCCAACCACAGCCAGCCTCCCCAACTGGAAACATGATGACTGATCACGTGAAGCCATCTCCATCCAATCACGGTGTTCGTATAGCCTCAGTTGGGGGCCTAGTATAAGGTACCTTACCTAGGCCACCCCAAGGTACTGTGTGTACTCCTTGTGCTGCAGATCGGCGACCTTTATTAAGCTTGATACTATATTGTAGATGTGATGACTACACCTTTTTACGCCTTGGCTAGTTTCGAAGTCAGTTGGGTGGTCATCGTGGACTTATCCTCTTAGAGTGGCTCTGAAACGGTCATCTCCAGCCCAGCTGAAAGATCTCAGTGTCACTTCGTCTTGATTGTACATGAACCTCTCGGTTCGTTGCGAGATCCTAAAGACAATATTGGGGCTGATCAAGAGACTTTATCCTTGTTTCAGTCCGGTTCAAATGGGCGTCTATGAATCAATCAAATAGTGATGTGACCCACAATGTCTCGGCCTCCAATCTTCATATCCTCATAGCCAAACGATATAAGCACTATTATCACCTTTTATGCTACCATGCCATAGATTTGTTGATGTCATGTCTGCATTCATGTCCCCATCATGTAATCTGGGTGTTCTCATTACCGACAATTTATTATCTCAATAGCAGATTTGGTCAACTTTACGGGATATATTCACATTGAAGATCTAGATTCTCTCCCATTTCAAGGCTCGTCAACCATCAGAAAGGTCTCTTATCAAGTGCATCCTTGCCAAGCGTACCGTCATCAGAAACAGCTCTGTGCGGTCACGATGCTCAAACCGAATTGTCAGGCGAAAGATGGAAAGAGTTTCGTAAACGATAAAAGATCAACAATAACAACAACAACAACAACAACAACAACAACAACAACAACAACAACCTTAGACGCCGACGCCGACAATAACCTCTACAATAGAACCGCAAATCCGCCAGGGCACAGGAAGCTCCGAATACCACGAGGCCATCTCTTGTCTGTGTTGGATGAAAACGCCACATATAATGCAGCTTCGCCCTCAGTCACCACCAACCAAATGCTATACAAACATCAAATTCCTCTAGTAACAATCTCACATGGCCATTTCAGCCTGCAACTTTCGAAGTTCGGCCTCCTCGTCATCTTCTTCAACCGCCTGCTTCTTGCTTGACACGGCTGTATAATGTTAGTGTTTACACAAAAAAGAACCTGAGTAAGGGGACATACGCTCTTCCCTAGCCGGCGTGGGTAGCTTATGCACAGCATCTGACACGGGGACGGTGCCCGTCTTGAGCATCTGTTCGTCGAGCTGCTCCTGTTGTAGCTCATCCAATTCGTTCTCCAGCTCATCCTCGTCGATCGGCTCGCCTAATGAGTTCGAGGTGATTGCGTTGACAATCTCGTCGCTCATTGCATTGTGCTCACGCAGTTCATCCCTGTGATTTCAGATTAGCCAAGGACACATCTCATACAAACTGGCACAAATAAGCTTGGGGTCAACATACATCGTCGCATCAACCTTGTCCACCGTGAGACCTCCATAGATCTGCTTCATGGCCGCGTTGGCGTTGCTCATGGCCGCTAGAGTCTCCTTGTTGATATTGGCGGACTCGATCGAGTTGATTTGCTGCTCTAGTGTACCGATCTGTGCAACGGTTTGCTCGAGCGCGTGCTCATGTGTCTTCTTGCGCCTCAAGGCCGCTTTGGCCGCTATCATGTAGATCAGCATCTCTGCCCCGCATTACGAATCTCGTGGAGATGGTCACGTACCGTTCTTGTTGGTGCTCACGTTCTTGCGTGCCGTAGCATCTTGCTCGTCGATCTGAGTCTGAAGATGTCTCTCGCGCTTCTGCAACATGTCAAGCTGCGCTCGTAGCCCGAGGATCGCATTCTTGGGCGTGTCCTTGCGTTTTTGGGCCGCGGCGCCACCAAACCAACCCCACATGTTTACAGTTGCTAATCAGTCAAGATTGGAGAGAGATATGAGTTTGATGAAGGAAAAGGAGCGCGCGTCCTGTTCCTCTTGTTGAGCGGTCTCGTCGTGCAGTGTCGGGGGCAGAAAATGGCGTAATGAGTCTCGACTCAGTGTCGGGTAGTGGGGTCAGGCTCCAGGAGAATAAATCTACGGGGGCTACACAGGATATCGGAAGCTTCTAGTACTAGATAAATAAGAAGCGCGATATGCCCTGTAGGTTGTGATGTTCGTTGTCGTCAGCGTCGCCGTCCTAGGTAGTGTAGAGTTAAAGGTAGCCTGCGGGACTCTTATCGTTGCCTGTGTGATGACGGCACCTAGGCCTTGCCCGCCATTTCCTCTTAATTGCATATTGCGGGGCTATCTGCTATAATTGCAAGATCACTTGGGTGCACCTGTCTCATGTGACGCAATATTCAAATGGCCGATCTCAACTACCCATGTCACTCCAACCCAAATATGAGGCTATTCGCAAGTGAGATGCGATACGTGGTAGATGAATCTTAGGTTGTAATAGCTTGGTCTTTTAATATTTTCATGCTTGAGTTCTTCTTCCATGAAATGTCGCATATCCACCTTTCGTCTCTCCACTTCTTGACTGGCTGGAATTGCAGAAAGTACCTAGGTAGTTACGTTCGTTGGCTCATGTTCAAGCATGCCTACCTAGGCAGCTGACGAGAGATCCATTGGCTAATTATGCTGGTCATTATCGTCAGCGTACCCTCAGCTCCAGAAAACGGCCCATACTATCTATATTACATCTGGCTCCATACTCCGTCAGCTCCCTCTATAAGGCTGCTCTTCCTAACACACATTACTACTGAGTCTTCATGGCACAGCGCGTTTCCTGACTGATAATAAGAAACCAGTTCTTCAATATTACCAAAAGCATTTGCTTCACTTTTAGCCTCTTCCTCCAATAAGTACCCCTAGCGCCCATATTGACCGTATTAAATACACGACAGATCGAGTCGAATCGAAGGAAATAGTTACTCGCTGAAGGATAATCTTTTGTTGCTCATTTCCAAGCTTAACTTGAAGGTGAACATCGACCGAGTGGTCTGGAAAAATGTTGGAAACGTTAACGGCGTAACGTCATGAGTCTGCGTGTATGGAGTGAGCTGGTCGAGAGTCGTCAGGTAGACAAGTTACGTCAAAAAAAATCAACTCCACTTGCTCTTCAGAATTGCGGCACTCATCATAAGTTACCACCCTTCTCCTGTGTATCGTAATGCCATACGATGTAGTTTGGGAGACCAATAACTTGATAGCCGGCACGCTTAGCCATCTTGGCAAAGCCTTCGGTCTCGGCCTGGTTTTCAAAAGCATACGCTGGAAAGTTGACGCCTAAAAACTATGTTAATCGCGATGTTACTGAACTTGATATACTGTGGCCACAAACCTGATCGATGAACATCTGCCTTGACCAGAATGTTGACACCGCCAATACCATCCAGTTGAACCTCGACATCTTTGTTTTCGCGCCAATCTCCCATCTTGCACATGTATTCGCGCCCAGTGTCAAATTCCTTGTAGCCTTCGACAATGACTGTGTCTTTCGGCAGGCTGTTGGCGAGCTTTCGGCCTTTGTCGGACTCGATCCATGAATTGTAGTCGACTGCGTTTGCAAATTAGTAAGTCTCAGGACATAGCTAGACTTGAGGGACTTACATCGACCTTCGATATCAACACCCTTCTCGAACCTGTGGAACCAAATGTCTCGGATGTGTCAGTGCCATGATGTCTCAGAATATCCTCAGGGGACTTACTGGGCACGAGAATATCTCTATCGTGCGCAACAAAATCTTCAATGATCCGTCTTGGTGCTTGTTCAATATCAACGTCACGCCAGTACACCCATGAGTGCTCTGGCTTCAGGGCGGTAGCCAAGAGGTAGTTTCTTGCCTTGGCCATGGCTTTGCGACGTGGCGCTTGTACCTCAAACCCATGTCTCTGCTCTGCATCCTGGCTGAGGTGGAAATGGAAATTCTTTTCGACAACAGTAATACTGTTAAATGGCACCTCGTCCTTCCGCTTTTGTAGGTGGTCAAGCTCGGAAGCAAGGACAGCGAGTGTATCGTCCTTCGAGTCAGATATTAAGAAGGCGAGATCGATCAGGCGGTGCGGATAAGTGAGCTCTGCGATGAGTTTGAAGTAGTTCTTGAGGAAAGGGGCGGCGTCCTTCAGAGGTGTCAAGATCAATACTCGTTCGTTTCGGATGATGGCCTGTGGGCTCGAGGTGATCGGGTTCAGGTCGATGTGCTGGATCGAAGGAGATTCGACGTTTAGTGGTTTGTGATGGTTGAAGAGGACTGGTGTCTGCATGTGTGCATTCCATAGAGCATGTTCATTCGGTGTCATTTCCATGGGCGACTTGTTTGGGCCCCAGCAACGAACACTGTTTCCATGTTAGTTGAGTTCCTCTACTCGAACCAAGTTGACGGTACAGACTTTTGTGGCCCAGGGGGTAGTGCTCGAAAAGTATGGTACAGCAGCATCACAATGCCAGTAACGCCTATTAGGAGAAGTAGTCGTGATCGTGTCAAGTTGCTTCGCAATACTCTGCTTGGAGGCATTTGGGCTTTTGCGGCCTTCCAGTTCAGTCCACCACCAGGGAGAAGCATGGTGAATACTTCAGCAAGTCGTCCTCTCGCTCTATTCTTCGGGTAGGATAATCTGTAGCAGAGGCGATCACTGGCGCTGTCGTTGCAGCTGTGCTCACGTTTTGTCGTCAGCAACCACGTGAGGTCTTCCAAGGTTCGCTGTTCTTTCAATTCTCCTGTTGCAACGGCTCCGTCTAACAACCCTTTGATCCTGTTCAGTACCGCAGAGTCCTACGGCGGCTCCCGTGTAATTTCGTGCTTGGGTAGACTATACCCTGAGACGCCTTTGTACAGGGGTTTTGCTGGCGGCTTTGAGGTTATTGCTGTCGCGTAAGGGGCCTAGCGTTACCAGAGTGGCTCAACATATATGATGTTCGCATTAAGCAAAAATAGACGGTACGACCGAAAACGAGTGTGTGATGGTACTCTATTAAGAATTGGTGAAGTCGGCAGGCACCGGTTGTTAGAATCCAGGTAAGAAAAGCAACCCAAGAAGCACTAGGTATTGACATGACATTAATCCACGTTGCGATAGCTCGGATCAGCACCTTGACTTTCGTTGGCTCGACACGACAGTCCGGGTTGTGGCCGGGACAGGGTCCCTAGAGCGTTCCAGCCCGAGCTCACCAGGCACTCCACTGACCCTCTGTGAGCTCCATTCTTCAGTGGTTTCAGCGGCAGATAGCCCCCTATCGAAACGGCTGCCGTGTGGGCGGTTGGAAAGGCTAACGTCAGCGACGGATATATACTTACCCTAGAGAGTGCTCTGAAGAAGCAAGTGAAGTCGTGGCTATAGGTCTTTCTGAATAGATGTCAATCTTCTTCTTCTTCCTCTTCTCCTTCTTCTTCTTCTGTTGACCTTTGGAACGAATCGCATTGTATGTTGGCGGTGCGTGATACCGTGCTACAAGCGAGGGAGACTTCGCATCACCTCGCACACGCTGTTTATGTACAAGGTTACGTCTCTGTTTGGTCTTTCAACTGACTAATATGTAACAGTACACTCTACGGACTCACTGGGGCAGATGCAAGCTTGTACCAAGAAATAATAGAAATCTGGTCAAAATAGTAGGTTAAACGAGACATTTACAAAGAGAAGACATAGATACAGGGTTACAAATCCATACCTAACTAATCGCCAGTCCGTTGTCTTAATTGACAGTGGAGGTGATGGAAGGTACCTTAATCAACCTGTGGCGATATTGGCTCTGAATACGCTAAGAGATCGACCAATGACATAAGACAGGTCGCATATCCATAAACGTGAATAAGCAAAAGACTGACACTTTCGCCAACAGGAATACTTGCCAATTTCTAGAAGAAAAAGGCTCTACTACGCCGGAGGCTACTCGTGAGTAGCGGTGCATTTACCGTGAGCCGGATTATGTTATGCCCACTTTGCTCTTACGACGTCATACCTCCCTGGCTTTACAGCAATTCACATCATATTCACAAATACTCGGAACAAGGACAGGACTCAGTTCGACGCACATCATGGTCACCACAAGGCAATCCTCACGCATCAGCGCTCAGCCTGCTTCCATGACGGAGTCACTGGAGAAACCAAGATCGACGGCTGCAAGTCGGAAGCGTAAAGCATCTGCAGTTCAGGACGAGCCCGAAGCACCTTCAACACCAACCCCAAGGAAGCGAGCACAAGACGAACCTGCAACATCAGCTGTTCCGCTACCAAAGACACCAACGCCTGCTGCTGCTGGGCTCTTTGCTGAGCCGACTAGCGTCATCAAGAAGCCTCGTACTGCGGCCGTTACACGACTTGCAAACCCCAGGCTGACAAACGCAACACTACTCTCACCAGAGACGTCACGTCTTGTTACCTCACGGGACATTGATAATTTATCGCCCAGCAAGGCATCGCAGGCCAAGACGACAACAGAGAATCTCCTTAAAGAGGCATGCGACTATCTGGTCAAAGTTGATCCTCGCATGAAACCCCTTGTAGAGAGCCACCACTGCAGAGTTTTCTCACCAGAGGGACTGGCAGAGAAGATAGACCCATTTGAGAACCTCTCCAGTGGCATAATTAGCCAGCAGGTATCAGGAGCTGCTGCCAAGTCTATAAAGGCCAAGTTTCTCACATTGTTCGAGGAGCAACTAGGAAACCGATTCCCTCATCCCTCTCAAGTTGCTTCCAAGTCGATCGACGAGCTCCGTACAGCAGGTCTATCGCAACGCAAAGCCGAGTACATCAAAGGTCTCGCAGAAAAGTTCGTCAGTGGAGAACTTAGTGCTCAAATGCTCCATGATGCTTCAGATGCAGAGGTAATGGAAAAGCTGATTGCCGTGAGAGGCCTTGGGAAGTGGTCCGTTGAGATGTTTGCATGCTTCGGGCTCAAACGGATGGACGTGTTTTCACTCGGTGATCTAGGCGTTCAGAGAGGTATGGCTGCATTCGTGGGGCGTGATATTGCCAAGCTAAAGGCCAAAGGCGGTGGTAAATGGAAGTACATGTCGGAGCAGGATATGACTGAGCTGTCGGCTAAGTTCTCGCCATATCGAAGTCTCTTCATGTGGTATATGTGGCGAGTCGAGGAGACCGATATCAGTACAATGGAATAAAATCCGGTTGCTGGAGCGGTGTGTGTTTGTTGTTGTTGTGCTTCGCAGACAAAGATCCCACATTGTGTTGATCGGATACGGTACACTTCCGCGGTTACTACTGCGAGTGGTGATGTCATACTACAGATTCAATGCAAATATTTATGTACTATAGCTGCCCTCTGTCTGGACCCGGTGAATAAGGTCCGACGTACTCGTCTAATAATACATAATCGGTTTCCCGTACTGCAATGAGCTGGTGAGGTCTTCTCGTCTAAAGAGCATATCTCCTAATGGTGTTGAAGGATCACGGCAGCAAACATAATTGGCTGAACTTGCACAAAGGACATGATTCGCCATCGGCGATCAGCTCCAGGGGAGGCCTGCTTTTGTGGATTCACCCATATAACGGCACGAAGACGGTTGCGCCACGAATCGGCTGCCGAGACTGTAGCGGGCCTCGATGCATCCTGCCATCTTGGTAGCTTGGTATATCGGGAAGGTTGTATAAAAAAAGAACTCCTAAAAAATAATTATAGTGAGGATGCCGAATAGATACCGTGTACCAGACAAGACGCAAGGATACCTGCTGGCTTAAGCTGGGGGGAGGTAACTAAGCAAGCTTAATCAGGTATAAAACCCTAAAACAGCTCTATATAGCTAGCTATTATAGTTTTTTATATATATTTTTTTATTTAAAATTAAAGTTTTAAAATATTTTTTTTAGCTTTAATAGATTAAATGTCTTTTTTATTATTACTTTATTAAAGTAATTAATAAGATAATAATAAAAAAGATAATTAGCTTATTAAAGCTAATTTAATAAGTTAA
>JABSTL010001009.1:0-31954 GCA_013759095.1 Fusarium sp. NRRL 29148
GGCTGCAACAGCATATCATGCATTCATTGTTTTATTAGGTATCATCATAGGGCGCAAGCTGGAGGCATCTGTCATTTATCACAGTATTTCCTTTCTTGAACTGAGTTCACTTCTTTTATTGTATCAATGCACTGTTAGTTTGTTGCATATATCACCCTATCATAGTACTACTACTCTTAGTTTCTTCATAATGATATTATCTTGGCATGTTTGCTGCCAAGGCGCTTTCAACGTAACTCCCTATCTTCTCCTCTTAAAATTCAAGACGGAAGAAACCCGCGATGTGATCAAAGAGGCATGTAGTATCGAAGCGATTCTTTGTGGGCTTGTGATACAATGCGAGATGTGGGCATAGACAAGGGTATCATGTTACCTTTGGGGGTTGTCCGTTACAAGATGGCAAGGAGACATGCATGGTACGTACTATGCATACGCCTTTAATTGCCAAGCAACTTTAGGTTTTAGAAACTGAGCCTGCAGGATCGTCGGCTACAGCAAGATGATATGTGATAGTGTTGAAGGCCAGATGTGACAGACGTAAGGCCAAACAAACCATGCATGCATCCTGCAAAAGCAATCAGTTTCTCGAATCTAACTCATGTTAGAAGCTGGCCGAGATATTAATTACCAAGGCGTATAACGGCCTATAGAACTGATTATCGAGGCCAAACAAGTACAGTAGATGTTGTATTTGGGTGATGCAGCCCGCGTCTACCGCCAAACACGCCCTTTATGCCTCTTGGCTCTCTGTGCCGGAATAAGCTCTCAGCTACAAGTCTCCCCTTTATGCCTCTATTCCTGTTGTTGTCATCCACCCCCCCTGTATGTAGACCGTTCATCCCAAACCCCTGCTTCCTTGCGGGTCTTCTTTTCCCTCTCCACGTGCAAACCAAGTGAGTGGTCAATCATCGACAATTATCGTACGATATGGTTTATAAGACTCCAGTCCATCTGCGATATGCCGAACATCGCCCCCCTTTGAGCACTCAGTGGAGAGAGGACCAGTCGGAAATTAGTGAAGGACCGTCATCGGAAAACGATCTACACCTCTCGGAAACAAGGACTATTCTTTGCAAAGCTCATAGTGTGGACACTCCCGATATTATGATTATACGGAGGTCGAATTATCCGTGGAGTGATCCTTTTTGAGTTTTCTTCATGGATGCTTTAACGACGGTGGAATGGGGACTTGGACCGAAACGCATGGTGCAGTGTCTTGGCGTTCAGGTGCGATGACACTCGGCTCGAGTCAGTTGCACCTGTCTGTAGGTATTCCATATTAATAACGACGGAGACCATCTAGGTCTTTCTCGTCTGCGTATCTATCATTACAAGATGCTCGCCCCTTGTGCAATAACGAAGAGAACCATCAATTCCTTTGCTCCATTCCGTTGCCAGTTGTTGTCCTTTCAAAATTCGTACATCCCACCGTGCACTTCGTGAGATGAGCCGGCCCCGAATGCACCAAACACCGTTCATGTGGTCCCATCACATTAAGTATTACTCGTACCAACTCTCTAGTGCGTCACAATTCGAACAACCTGTAAGATCAGGCCAAAGAGTAGCCCTCTTGCCACCTCCTCAATCTGCAGACAGTCAAAGACTCGGCCAAGTGCTTCGCCAGTCGCCGCCTGGCCCATGACACCCATCAGAGCAGCTGGAAGACCACTCTGAATTAGTAATCGGCGGGCTTTGACGCGGAGTTTCTCCTTCTCATCGGCTGTAAGCTCAGCCGGCCAGTCCGCGAGCTCGTGCTCTGTTGGCATCATATTTTCCCGTACCTTGCGAAGCTGTTCCGCGATACCTGAATCCGATGTATTGGCATCAATGACGGATTTCTGAATCAGTGACTGCACAGTCAAGAGAGACGGGTTGCCAGGTCGTAGGAGGAAAGATTTTGCCGCTGCTAGAAGAGTACGTCGAATATTCCACGCCGATGACAGGGTGTACATCTCGTTGATGACAGCGAACAGGAGCTCAACCGCAACACGAGTCTCGGGCTCTGACAGAGGGGTATATTGTTTACCAGGCTTCAAAGACGCCCTCTTGCCGTCAGTCACCGAAGGGGGAGGTGTTGGGATTTGCTGGGAGCCCTTGCGGTCCTGCTGTCCCTTTGCACTCTGAATGTCAATGTTGCCTTCAGGCAAACCATAGTCGTCCGCAATCTGATCGGGAGGGGGCGGAAGTTTTGTGAAGTCGAGGCTAACAGCGGATGGGGACCGCAGTTGAGCAAGACTAGGTGCACGGCTATGCTCCCGACTAGGAAGAGCACTCGCCGACGCTGAAGCAGACTCTTTATATTCCGAACGGCTGGTGCGAATGTCCGCATCCGACTCACTTTGGGACTGATAACTAGGACGACGCTCCATCGGTGGCATTTTCCCTGGCTGCAATGATACAATAGACGAGCGTTGGCTGTCCATGCTATCTCTCGTAGAGCGGACGGGAGATCTTACACCGCTTAGCTGGCCGGGAGGTGTCGAGATCGAAAGCCGGCTAGAGTTAGCCGTTAGATCTACTGACTGGGTAGATTTCCTGCTGAGACCAGAAAATGTACTTCCAAAAACTCCAGTGACACCACCAACGAGACTCTTGCCACCTTCCATAGCACCCTTGGGCCCTGACGTCAGGGCATCCAACATACCCTTACCCATGGTTTCCCATCCAAAGCCTGCTTTGGATTCGCTGTGGGTATGCCCCTTTGACTTTTCGAGGAATCGCTTCATGCCTTCGCTTTCGGCTAAGCTCTGGTACCAACAAGCATCTCGAAGGTATCTCTCCATTTCACCGCGCAGAGATTCACGAGTGTGAAGCCTCCAGTCAGGCAGGTCTTTATGCAACTCGGTGAAAGCAGTTGCACCAGAAATGTTGGCAATTCGTCTAAGGATCTCATGCAAAGTTTCAAAATCTGCATATCTTCGTACGATCATCCATCCAGGATACGCCGTAGCTGACGGCTCAACCTGCACCCAGTAGTCCCAGTTAGGTTTGCTGCGAATTCTGTTTGGCTCGCCAGGGGTATCATCGTGGAGAGTTATTGTGGCATTGTGAAGGGTCAGAGGAGCTTTCTTAGGGGCATCCTCTTCTCCTTCGTCTGCTACTTGTGCTGGTGGTACAATTTGATCGAAGCTAGTGAAGCTAGTGCCATCGGATCGACGAGGGGACGAATCAGGGCTGGAGGAATCCATTGGTGATCGAGGTGTGACGGGAGTTTGAACGATGTCACTCTTTGATGAGAACCCTTCCGTTGATGTCGCCGATGGCAGAGGCATATCATGTTTCGTAGCGGCTGAAAGATCCGGCGCACCAGAGAACCTTTTTCCAGCATTGTCTGAATCCTTTGGTGAATCATGAAAAGAAACCACCGACGCTCGTTTTCGTCGTGCTTCTTCTTCGGCAATCATTTCGTTCATGCGTTTCATCTCTTGCATGGCTTCGTCCATCTCTTCCTCCGCCTTGCTCAGCTTCTTCTTGTGGCCAAGGGGTTCCTTGCGCCGAGCCCTTTCCGTCTCCAAAGAACTTCGTCCTGGCTTGGCGATCCCAATGTTTCCGACATTTCCATCCAAATCCGCAAAGACGTTAGTTGCCGTCACGCTCGATTCCGGGGCTCGCTGCATGCCAACATCGATAGCCTGATTTAGGTTTGGTTCGCCAGCTTCTAGCAAGTATACGATCCATCCATTAATCCAATCGGCTTGACTGCAGGTATGTAGGGTCTTTTCAAGAACCGAGTTCGCGAGGATCTCACGCAAGAAAACCCGGGCCGGGTCGCAGTTGAACGCGTTTCGGTCCAGGAAACCAAGAAGGTCCTCGGCCACCATTTTGAATTTTGACGCTTGCTGACGTTGATTCAAGAGATTGGCCAAGTGGCAGTCGGGGTTGGACGCCAGGTAGTTGTAAACGGCGTCGGCAGCAGTCATACTACTATCTGGGGGAAGTTCGGAGAAAGCGGATGCGAGCTCAGACATGAACACGATGATAATGGAGGACGAGTTGGTAAGAAGATCGAGAAAGGCATCCGCAGGTCGCTTTCGGTTCAGGTGGCTAGAAACGGAGACAAGGTAAGATGTGAGCGTCTTGCGACACGCCAAGGGAAATGAGTGGTCAGTCGGAACAATCGGACTGTACCACCACTTAATATAGTCCCTGACAATAGCATCTACGAGGCCCCCAAGTGCCTCACGGGTCTCTGGCCGGAACTCGTCGAAATTTTTTAGGGTCGGCTCTTCATCATCGCTGCTGTCTTCGCGCTTCTCTCCTGTCTGGTTGTTTCTGGCCTCTAGAAGCCTATCTATAACGTCGATCCCTCGCTCTCCTCGCACAGCTTTGGCGAGCTCTGGGTTACGCGCTTCCCATGAAATAAATCCGGCGACTCCGCCTAAAGCGCCGATTAGGACGAGACCCAAGCGTCCCATAGTGAAGTATGTGAAAGCAGCGAAACCAACTGCCACGCCGGCGAGTGACTCTGGAGTCGCTGTGGCAAAGAAGCGAATGACCTTTGCAATTGGAGTGCCATCTTCAGTTGTAGTTCTTGTATTGATCGTTTCGGTTCTCGTAGAATTCGTAATGGGGTTGTCAGAGATCATTGCGTCGTTTGTTGTAGTCGTCTTGTTAGCAAGATCATTTGCATCTGATGGCTTGTCTGTCAACAGTGGCTTGCCGTCGTCTTGTGTATGTGCAAGTGTAGGCAATGGCGATCCATTGAGTGCTATGGCCTTCGGCTTTGGCGGGTTCGTAAGGGAAGCACCTGGCTGAGGCGCATTCTGGTTGGGGAATGCGGTTGAACCCATGGGGAATGGAAGGCTGTCGAGGGTTGTTCCGGTGCACGACCCAGATGTTGTAGCTCTCCTAACGAACGAAGAAGACACTGGAACCCAGGCGAGCTCCCGTACGCATAGCCAGTGGAAATAGAGAGTTAGATGAGAATCGTGAATAAAACTGAAACCGAGAGTAAAAGGAGCAAGACAGTAGACTAGATAACAGTAGGGAATGAAATGAAGGAATCGTGCAAGGTTTGGAATTTGTCTGGAACGCTGGGGGTAATGGATGTGGCCGAATTACAGCAGGCGCAATAGCTGGTGTCGCGTGTCTGAGGTGCCAGGTGGGCTTTTTTAGCCTCAAGTTGCCGAGCATTGGAATTGCTTGTCTTCAAGTCTTCAGGGGTCATGGCCCCTAAACCCCAGGGTAGGGCTGCGACCAAGTATTGAAGAGAAAGCTTGATAAAAATAGGCTGTGAAAGGGTATGCCAATTTCATCGTAACTTTGTTCGAATCTTTCTATCACCCAAGATCGAGGCAACAAGTTCATGCTGGTGCGGTCCGTGTCACAAAATAGTGGGCTTCAACTGCCATCGTGCACTAAAAACGGCAACAAAGTCTAATGCTGCCCCTGATTTATCTCCACTGCAGAGTTACAGTGTCCAATCTTTCTTGTGTGATGTCTTGTTTCGTTTGATTAACCTTGCCAGGTTTATGTACCCTAGGCCGCCTTGACGTGATCGGTCGATCTTTAATTTACTTGATGTTAGATAGTGAAAACTTGAGTGAATATCTGAGGTGACGAGAGAGGATTATCCTGAAGCCAAGGTCTATATCAAGCTGGAATGCGGCATCCAATGAGTTTTAGCAGCCGAGCCGGAAAGTTTACGATAGCATCCATGATAAGATCCAACACGTAACCTGAGGTGGTTTGCCAAGTGGGTCCAGTCTCGATATATCACGTGCATTGGTGTCACATCGCGCGTAGCTTCCAATCGCGTCTCCCGCAGCCTACCTAGGTACTAGACCTAGGAGGCCAGTGTAGTTCAAGCTCAACTTTCAACAAAACAGTATTAGGGTGTCAAACTCTTGAAAGGACTTTTACGATTCTCAGAATGGCCCGTACATCCGCTGCCACAAAGCGCGCTGCCGATTCTGACAGTGAGCCCGAGACTGTTTCTAAAAGAGTCAAGAGTGGAACATCGGTTGAGTCGGATGGTAAAGATGATGATGGAAATCCATTCTGGGAGGTACGCGAGTTCGAAGCATCTATTGTTGGGCTCGCGCGCTAACAGGACGTGTCCAGCTCTCAAACAAGCGCCGTGTTGGTGTATCAGAGTTCAGCAAGAAAACCTTTGTCAATATTCGCGAGTACTATGATAAGGATGGCAAGACTTTACCTGGCAAGAAGGTATTTTCGAAGGCTTCATTCATATTGGACATCCCACTGATTAGTTGAATAGGGCATTTCACTTTCCATCGAGCAGTACAACGCTTTCCTTAAGGCTGTTCCACAGATCAATGCTGCTCTTCGCGCCAAAGGTCTCGTCGTTGAGGGTGACGTCGCAGACGAGCCTGATACTGCTCTGATTCCAGCAGCCAAGGCTAAGAAACAGCGGAAGAAATCACCAAAGGCGAACATTGAGACCACCAGCGAGGAAGAGGACTAGAGCGGCGTATCTGGCATTTTCTTTCCAGCTTTTTTTTCCCGCCCACCAGCTGGGCTTGTGTTAGCAATATGTATACCACGCATGGAGGTTTTTTGGGGTCGCGGCCATCACACCCTTGGGGCCCAATCGGTGATTTGTGCATGGGATAACTTTCTGGCTCTATGTCAGAATGATGGATTTCAGCAAAGTAATGAGAGTGATAGTAATACATCATGGTTCATGGTGTGGACACGAAATCCAGAATGGTCCTAATGAGGAACATCATGCAAGTAAGGTAATTCAAGTGAATTACAATATCTAGCATAGCGAAAGACTTGGACTCGTTATGCAGCATATAAGCTTTATTGGAATACACTAAGCCCAAGAGTTACATTGATGGCAAAGGCTCTGCTTTATCAAGGTAAAGTCATGCGGTCATGGGGGATTTGTCTGCAAAAAGAGTCTTGCCGATATAAGAGATAGCTTACACGAAGGGGTGAACAAGCAAAACTTCGATAAATGAGTTGCCGGGAACACGTTGTTTGTAAGATGGAAATATGTACGGAGTATGTCACACCGGGTTATCGCTCAGCCGTTCGGACTATCGCAATCATACGGGGTGGTGCAGCTTTAGCAACTGCTGTACTCCGTACTACGGATTCGTAGTATTCCAATTCCCAAGTTGCACCCCTTGGCCTTGTCATTTTTAGGTCAAGGAGATCTCTGTTATCCTTCCATTGCAGGGAATACTATTGGGACACCATCCGATGCTGATGAATGGGAGCTGTGCGTTTTTGGAACTTCGACGCAGTCCATGGCAGAATTATAGCTTATTAAGATTCAGATCTGGCTGGTGAAAAGGCACAATATGCGGATAGTCTCTGGAGACAAGAAATCTTATGTGTATACTATAACATAACATTACGGATACCATGAGGTACAAACCCCATGCTCTCCTTAGTTTCAAATCTCGAAAGGGGCGGATCGACGCGCAAGCCTTATTCCCGACAAGCTAGCTTGGCACCGATAAGAACTTACAATCCAAAGTTTAACAGTAAACAATCGCCTATCAAAGTTCTCATTCCAATTAAATGGTTGGAGTCTGGAACAATCCCACGGCTGTAATTAGGAGAAAGTATCAGGTCTGGAACTCGAATGGAAAATAGCTGCGCCCCGCTCACTCAGCGCTTCAACCAAGTATCATGAAGTTGATCAGCAACTTTCCAGCATGGCAATGTCGGCTGCGGCCTGGTAATGGTGATCTAGTAGCCATCTACCGTACTCCGTATCCAGACTATCAAACATTGGTCTCTTTGAGGATTCACCTGCATCGCAGCCCTTAGCAGAAGTCAAGAACCTAGAGGGACTTGCTGAGTTACTGCTTCATTATTATTTCTCTTGGGGAAAGGCGCAATGCCATGTTTTTCAAGAAATGCCTTATTATCAGGAATATTACGAGTGCTATACAAGATCAGGGCGGTAACAGAAGTCCTGATGCCAAGCCTCCATAGCACGGGAGATGGAAGGGTGATGATGCTGATGGATGCCCGGCTTTGGCGCCTCCCAAGCCCCTGGACCCAGCAAAAATTGGACCTACGGCCTCCTATTTCGGGCTTAACATCCAATATTACTTGCTGGTTCTATCCACCTTAACTTCTGACTTGTCCTCTCATCTCCAAGTCTGTGCCTTGTTTCACCCTCTCATCAACTGTACAATTGAATCCCTTGTTTTCTTTTGTTGATTCTTTCATTTTCATCACTCTGGTCACTCTTTGTTTTATTTGTTCTACGCGAGGTTTTTTTTTTTTTTTTACAGCTCTCTGCTCCTAACAAAGCTACCGGAACTCACGATCGGCTCTTCCGCTCAGTGACGCAGCTCAATAACAAACCGTTATAATCCTTTCCGTTCAAGCTCTTTTTAAACAACCATCAAGCCACGGTTTTATCTTATCTTTCAAATCCAATTTTTCTCTCGTTTGCGAGCTGCAGCATCACGCCTTCCTGAAAATATACAATTTTTGTTTGATGTTTGTTCAATTAAAGTTGTAATTTTCTTGTTGTTTCAAGTACCAGCTTCTGAAATGCGCATTTCATGGCGTCTCGGCTCTGGGTACGTCGAGTCGGTGGATGACTATATCGGCGTCTTGGTACCACTGGACGAAGCTCATCTTTACAGCCAAGTGGCTAAGGCGAGGGGTGCCGGTCATGTGGGAACGCGGGAGGAGGGTGAGATGGATGATTTGGAGATGAAAGAAGAACGCGAGGGCATGCTGGGAGGTGATGCTGCTGAGTATACGGTAGATGGTCTACGCAAAGAAATGAGAGAAGGGCGACGAGGTCAATGGACGACATATGAGAGTGAGTGCTGCGTTTAAGGCTGCTGCATTATGAGCTAACGAGGTTTCAGTCAAATCAAAGCTCATGAATAAGGCAATTGGAGATATCGGTATGGGCAGTTATAACTGGCAGTTATTCGTTCTCTGTGGATGTGGATGGTTTGCCGACAACCTTTGGATGCAGGGAGTGTCACTCTGTCTGCCATCCCTATCAGGAGAATTCGGTGTCGATGAAAAGACAGTTCGATACACAACCAGCGCCCTGTTCGTGGGTCTATCGATTGGGAGTTTTTTCTGGGGAATCGGGTCCGATTTTCTCGGTCGTCGCATTGCCTTCAACACTACCTTGCTTATTACCAGTGTCTTTGGCATCATGTCCGCCTATGCCCAAAGCTGGGGCAGTGTTTGCTTCTTCTTCAGTGCCCTTGGTTTCGGCGTCGGCGGCAATCTCCCTGTTGATGGTGCTCTCTTCCTGGAATTCCTTCCTGATGCTTCCAGCGCTTTGCTCACTCTGCTGTCCGTCTGGTGGCCCTTTGGACAACTTATCTCATCTCTGATTGCATGGTACTTTATCGGCAACTGGCCAGTTGAGCAGGGTTGGCGATACTTCATTGTCACCATCGGCATTGTTACTTTCGCCATGTTTGTTGTCCGATTCTTCGTCTTTCATCTCTTCGAGTCACCCAAGTTTCTTCTCAACAAGGGTCGCCAACATGAGGCAGTGGCTGTCATTCACGGTCTGGCATACCGTAATGGTACCAAGACTTGGCTTACTTCGGAGCTCCTCGACTTGGTTGCTTGTGAGGATGGCGAGGATCTGGCCCATGTCTCAGAGAAGAAGATTCCTGCTCCATCGACTATGGGTTTCCTCCGGGAGAAGCTCCAGTCATTCTCCGGGGAGCGTCTACGACCTCTATTCCAGAATAAGACCCTCGGCATGGCAACTTCTTTAATCTGGTTTTGTTGGGCTACGATTGGCATGGGATATCCCCTTTTCAATGCCTTCCTTCCTCAATACTTTGCTCGTGCACATAACGAAGCATCGGATAACATGCAGTCCGAAACAGACACCATCTCATCAGACACGTACCGCAACTACGCCATCGCCTCTGTCATGGGCGTCCCTGGTTCTCTTCTCGCTGCATACCTCGTTGATCACCCGTCCCCCTTCCTCGGTCGTCGAGGAACGCTTGCTAGTTCTACCCTCCTCTCCGCAGTGTTCCTTTTCCTCTTTGTCTTCTACGGCACTACATCAACTGCCCAACTACTAATGTCTTGTGTTGAGGCTTTCGCCCAAAATATCATGTACGGTGTTCTGTACGCCTTCACGCCTGAGATATTCCCTGCTCCTGTTCGAGGCGCTGGTACCGGCGTGGCCAGCTTCCTGAACCGTATCACTGGCCTTATGGCACCCATCATTGCCGCTACTGTTCCCGGCGATGGTGCTACTACACCTATTATCATGTCTGCAGTCCTTATTTTATCGGCTTTTATTGGCATTTGTCTCATTCCCATCGAGACTAGAGGAGCTTCACGACTTTGAGCCCTCAACTTTCAATCAAGTGCGGTCCTGTAAGCAAAATAGGCACCGCATAACCTTTGTTACAACACACGCATACTAACGACCTGGAGTCAGAGTGGTCTTGGGTATAACTTGCATTTCTGATGTCATTTACAACGGGGTTTGGCAGTGCTTTGTATTTCATGCTATTCATAAAGTTGTCTGCATAGAGCACAGATTAACTAGTGGTTGATACTTAAAAAACTACAATAGATATTGATAAAGTTTGTCTATCTGTTACCTTTTGCACCTGCCGGTGCATCAACTCTCCTCTTCCTCAGTGACGTTCCCATGGCATCTCTAACCATAGGGTCAGCTCTGATCGTGTTCTGTACAAGCCACTCCCTCATCTTGCCCTGTAGATTGGACGTTGCATCATTGTCACCCTTAAAAGGAGCCATTTCCATATCCAATAGTCGTACAGCATCTCCGTCAAGGTGCTTTGTCAACATTTCAAGGCGATGTAGGCTTTGTCTCATGGCCTTTTCGTCGTCCTCCTCAGATTTTTCTGGCCCCGTGATCATGAATGCAATGAGAGGTCCTATCTGGTTGAGAGCAATGTAGAAAGTAATTGTGAGTCTCCGGGCGAGAGAGATGATCTGGAAAGGTAGATATGGTGGCGAAGATGTAAATCGGAGGAGGACGGCGTTGATGGCATTGACAAAAGGTGGGAAGTCGGGACGTGTTACGGCATGGAGCTCGAATACGCAAAGGGCGATCAGAACTAGCCACCGGTAGTATTTACCAAACTCCATGAAGCCAAATAAGCCTAGAACGTAAATTGATGCGGCAGCCACAACGTAGTGAGGCAGGATGCCGGAGACAACACCACGAGTAACATAATCTCTGATAGTAACGCATTTCTGCCACCGCGCAATCTCAGGTCCAAAGCGCTCATATGCAAATCTTTTGGCGGTATCTTGTAGCGTGTCACTAGCAACCTTTAGGTGCATGAAAAAGGCTGCCGAATCGCCAGCGTCCTTGCCTGCTTTGTCTGGGTGGTGCATGGCAGCCAAGCGGCGGAAGCGCGTCTTGATCTCACGATCGGCAGCATCTAGTGGCACTCCGAGATCTGCATAGTATGAGGATATACGGCGCTGTTCATAGTCCGCTTCGAAGATTGTGTAGCAGAGGTAGGCAGCGACAACGAGGATATGTATGGTGCGTCGATGCGAGTTGTAGCGGGCAGAGCCAGGGGCAGGCTTGGGATCGCCGGCGCGAATGGTAAAACCATAATAGATGGACTGGAGCCATCCTGTTGCAAGCTATGAAGCGGTTAGCAGGTCAAGCAAGGTCCCGTGAACGAATCTCATACATTTGGGAGAAAGGCCCAACCTAGCATAGACAAATAGCCAGACATGGTGGGTAGCGGATCATTGGCAGAGGTTTATTGAGTTTCGGAATTATGTGTGAATTTGTTAAAAGAGCAAGGAAATTTCTGGCATCAATCAAGCTGAGAACACCTGTATAGGTTGGTATTTGATGTGGCCAGATTGTACAGTAGTAAGGAAGTTGCAAAGGCTCGCGCTGGCAATTGTTAGTTGGTGTTTCGAGCTCCAGTGCGTCAGAGTGGGTCTAGTTACCTTAAGAGTCTTACAAGCCGAAGTTGGGCGTTTCTTTGTCACTGCGTCCATTGACTGTTCAACTTCAATTACCTTAGTAGGTAAGTACTAAGATATTCATGCAAGCACTTTCGCTGGCATAGTCCGGATTAGTATAACAAATCTTGAATGCCTGCGTCATATGCTCACCCATACACATCAACTGTTGTAAGTAATCGAGAGCCTATGGCTTGGACATTGATCCCCTTTTCAGTCTCTAAATGCAGTCATCTCTCCCGAGTCGTGAGTAAACATCAAATTATCACTTCCAGGGAAAGGCAAGAAAACTTGAGACCTTTATCCTAAGTGATGAAAAAGCTTAGGCAATTTAGTCTAAGTTTAGGGGAGTCTTTACTGGGTTTATTTTGGCATCCTCTTCACCTTCTAAAGTCTCTTGCTTTCTTGCTCCTGAGGGACTTCCTACCATTCATATCCCAGAATGCTATTGCCACCCGATCATCTTCTCTTTGCATTGATCTCCAAAGGAACGATGTGGCTGATGAGAGGTTGCGACTAGATTTCTGAACCAACCATCTCATCGTTGCATTCTGCCAGCCCTTACCACGAGTGGATGCATAAAGGTGCCGAAAACAGATGTTAAGATCGTCGAAATATTGATCGTATTATACAACTTGTGGTAGGCTCACTCTATATTTTTTGTGGCTGCGAAGGCTTGAAGCAACATGCTGGCAGTAAGTATCAGTGTGATAATTTAAAGTTGAAGGTGTTGTCATATATGTAGCCTTAAGCTTCCTCTGCAGGGGCTCTGCTTTCACTCGCAGTCTCCCCAGACACTACCTTCTGTTTCTTTACCATGCGAGTTTCATTGGTATCAGCGTTTGCTACGGCAGCTTTCGCGGCATGCAATGGTCATGATGAACTTTGCGGGCGAAAATATTCGGATATCACTTTCATTGGGACGCATAACAGCGCTTTTGTTGGAGAGCTTCCCTTCAACAACCAATACATCTCAGTCTCAGAACAACTCAATTTAGGCGTACGATTCCTACAGGCTCAGACACAAGACAAGAATGGCGATATACAGATGTGCCACACTCACTGCTGGCAACTAAACGCCGGACCCTTGCATAACTATCTGGCAGAGATATCAGGATGGATCGGAAAGAACCTATATGAGGTTGTGACGATATTACTGACGAATGTTGACGCCCTACCGATTGAAAAGTTTGATGAAGCTTTCAGCAGTGCAGGGCTAAAAGACCTTGTATTTCGTCCCAAGAAGAGGCTTTCTCGAGACGAGTGGCCAACTCTGCAAGAGCTACTTGACGATGGAACTCGGGTTATTGTATTTATGGGTATGGATGCCCTGCTCTGTTTATTCGTTTCTTTAGCTGACTGACTGTTATAGACTACAACATGGATGAGAGCAAAGTTGACTACATACTTGATGAGTTCGACTATTTCTGGGAGACTCCATTCGGTGAAACTGACCCCTCGTTTCCAACCTGCAAGGTTGACCGACCGGAGAAGGGGGATCCAGCCGTACTCATGGGGATTATGAACCATATGTTGAATCACGACCTCATGGGCGTTGTCATGCCAGATCAGATCCATACAGAGAAGACGAATTCAGAGTATTCTATCCAAAAACAGGTAGACCTTTGCGAAAGCAGCTGGGGCAGGCGACCGAATGTCGTTCTTGTAAGTGGTGAATTAACTTTATAAAAGGATTTATCTAACTGAGTTTCACAGTTGGATTGGGTTAACGTTGGAGAGGCAATGGACGCCCAGATATCTCTGAATGGTTTACGAGGATCGCACAGTTGAAATCTCGCAAACGAAGGGCGTACTATGAGTTAAGTACACAGACATCTTCCTGTAGATCCACCGAACTATTCAGATCAAGATGACCCGCATTCACGCACTGCGATCCAAGAACAGTCACAGTCGGACGAGCTACTCAACTATCAGCGTAATTCGCTTAGTAGTAAACTGTCAATTGCCATTCCAGCCGTACGGTTCTTCAGTACTGATAAACCCCATCTGCCTATTCCTATAATCCCAGTCCGAATCCCTAAAAGTTTCCGTCCCCAGATCGTGCATGTACTTTTTGCATATGTACCTTGAAATAATTCCGTTCGGCTGAGGCCATCATATCGTGGTTGTTTTGATATGGTATTGTTATGTGATTGATCTACGGAGTGGAGTGCAAAGCGGTATATAAAGACGAGGTGTTGATTGGTAGATCAAAAGTACGAATAGCGGGAGGACTCAGGGATCATGTACCTGGCTAGCGCAGTCATCCCCTGAGCAAACTCTATTCCATCCGTTGGACCAATAGCGTTATTAGGTACCCAACGGCCAAATGCCTCATTTTGTTTACTTGGCCCGCAAAAACAAAGAACGATGTAATGGGAACCCCAGAATACGAGTTTGGAGGTTCTTTCACTTGCCTACGTGCTAAAATAGGCATGATCTGAGGAAAAGCTACTCTGTACGTGATTCGTGATAATGTATTGCTCAGGACTAAGACAAGGCATGCCAAAGCCCTCGTCAAAGTCTCAAAGAGCCCCTTTTCATAGATGGAATGCCGAATCTGAATCACTTGGACTTTTGCTTGTGACACCTGTAGTAGGTAGATGAGTATCTTGGCCATATATTGACTACTCTGTACAGCCTAAGTACAGAGTACTCAGTAGACAAAATGAAATCTTAACTTTCCTGATTGAGGCTGCAATTTCACATCCACTCTTCACCTATCTATTGGCAACCCAACGGACATAAACATCACGCTTCCATCATTTGCCGTCCCCTCTACAAATCTAAGGTACCTACTGTACACCTCATCTTAGTGGCGCGCCTCCTTTTCCGGCTTTGTCTCCCTGATCTTCCTGCCAGCTCTAGCAAATGCTCAATTAAGCATCCAATTTGTGATTTCTTCTCGTATCTCTGACCTTCTTCCTCACTCTTCGCCTTCTTTTGTTTTCTCTTCTCCATCTTCTTATATCTCCCCCACATCCAGACCCATACAATGTTGCTTCGCAAGCTCGGGCATGCCCTGGCTGCGACAGCAGGTAAGTTTGCCCTCGTTTCTGGAAGAGGGAATCCTTTTTTTTACTGCTGCTGACACGCGTTCTTCGGCAGCCCTCTTTCCAGTCGCTTTTGCCAAAGAAAAAGATGAAGGTGGCCAATCTACCTTCGTTTCCCCGGACGGAGACGTAGCATTTGCGATTGACATTGGCGAGAACGCCAATACCGAAGTCTACTTCAGTCTCCGCGTTAAGAAGAATCGATCCTGGGGCGCTGTTGGTCTTGGAAGCGAGGATATGCCCGGAGCCCTATTCCTCATGGTATACAAGAGCCGGACCACCAACAATGTTACATTCTCCCCGCGACTCGCCTACGGCCATTACGAGCCTTATTATTGGGACGAGATGGATTACGAAATCCTTAATACCACAGGAATTATCGACGATCACATGGTGGCCACTATTCGCTGCAAGAGTGGATGTCGCAGTTGGCCATCACACGGTGGACAGAAGGGATACCTCGATGTTTATGATCACAATAGCAAGGCCGTCTTCGCTTTTGGGCCAAAAGAGGACTACTACAGTGACGATTCGGACGCACCTTTGAAATATCATGCAGGATATGGCAGTTTCTCCCTCGACATCAAACGAACTCACGGAAAGTCCGAGCTGCCATCTCTTAGCGATTCAACAAAAGATGTTGGATCCGAGCTTATCTACGCGACGAAGGCCAAGCCAAACTGGGCATCACCACTTCACGGAGTTTTTATGGTTTTATCAATCATATTCCTCATGCCAATTGGCGTTGTTCTGCTGAGGTCTGGAGGCTGGGTCAAGTGGCATGCTCTGAACCAGTCCATTGCGACTCTGGGTGTCTTTGCAGGTTTCGGTATTGGTGTTGCGAATAGTTTCTATTACCAAAGAGTAAGTCCATACCGGCTATTGCGGGCCTGTCACTTACAAATGTTGTAGTCTCGAAGTTTTGATGATCCTCACCAAATTATTGGATTTGTCGTCACTGGCTTATTGCTTGGGCAGTTTGGACTAGGAGTAATGCACCATACTCAGTACAGGAGAACACAGGCCCCGACCAAGTACGGCAAGTTTCATCTTTGGGTTGGCCGTATTATTCTGTTCCTAGGCACTTTGAACGCATTCCTGTAAGTTGTTACATGTAAACATCGGCTGCTCATCATTAACCATCATCAGCGGCTTCACCTTTGCTCTGAACAGGAAATTCGGCATGCTCCTCGCTCTTCTCATCATCTTTATCTGCATAAGCAGCCTCATCTTGATATATGGTCGTCGATACATGGACAAGCGCCGTCTTGGACCTCGTGGCCCTGGTCTGGCAGGCCCTCAGCAATACAGCGCACCGCCATGGCGGGAGCCTCCTCCCCAACACATGGGTTATCCATCCGATCCTCCTCCAGGCTATCAACCGCCATCGAACCAGGCTGGGCTTGGCCAAATGTCACCTGCATTGCGATCACCATCACCATGGCAATCAAATGACAAAGATGACGAGGCGGATTTGAACTTGGGACGTGAGCAGCGACCGAGGGAGTTCTGATCAATACGTTGACTTTGGGTACTGGAGTTGGCGTTTATGTTAGCTTTCATGCAATAAGACCAATAACATGAGTGATCGAAACTTTAGTCATAAGGAGTGAAACTGTGACTCGTTTTCTACCTATGTCAGCTTGGCCTGAAAGTGGGAAATAACACACCGTTGGCTGCAAGGTCAAGTGGGATCGAAGAACAACGGACTTACCACCTAGTCGAGGAACATAATCAAAATAAATTAGTAACTCAAACTTATGCTGAACGTGGTTGAATGGGGCCTCGACATGAGTGCTATATGAGGAATCACCATACTTAAAGGTTTAGGGTAGCTTAAAAGTCACTGTAGCATCTATAGTAATACTGCATCAGGCATCTTTTTCTCTCTTTTTCTTCTAACGAGAACTCAATAGCTAACTTTTCAAAGGAATAATATCTTTCGTCACATTTAGAGTGTGTGCTTTACGTTGTGGTGTAGTTGGACGGATGTATTGCCGACCTCGGATCGCGATGACCTACTTTAACTCATCATCGTCTGAAATAATTAACTCAACCAAGCAAACAGTTTTCCTTCCCCGACATCCAGTCACCATAACACTTCTCGAGCAGCAGCCATGTCAGTTAAAGTTAAAGTCGGAAACCAAAGCCTCCGTATCGGGGCCGTTCCCCTGACACAAGAGGAGTTTGCGCCATTTGGAGACGTTGTCTCCAATCCACGACCAAGCCTTCTTCCATCAAAAGACGCATCTGGAGGTGGTTCTCTCCCATACAACGGCACCACTGCCAATCAAGGAACAGCAATTCGCTATGCCGATGTCAGCAAGCCTCAGGACCTTCTCTCACAGGCTCCCAGCAGCAATGGCCGGCTGATCATGAGTCAATTCGTCTGCGAAGCAAGAACTTTGGCGCCTGCAAGCGATGACGCTTCACAGAGCGAGTTCACCGTTAACATTCTTGAACGGCACCCATTCACTTCTCAAACCTTTGCCCCACTCGCCTCTACCGCTTCAAGCTACTTGGTCATCGTGGCCCCTTCTCTGCCACCATCTCCCCAAGATGATGGTCTGCCTGTACCAAGTGGAGAGGGTCTACCCGGTAGAGGTCTCCCTGATCTGAAGGGGTTGCGTGCGTATGTAGCAACAGACCGCCAGGCTGTGACTTATGCGGCTGGGACATGGCATGCTCCAATGGTGGCTCTTGGTAAGAAGGAGACAACATTGGATTTCCTGGTTGTTCAGTTCTCCTCCGGCGTTGACATTCAAGACTGTCAGATCGTCACATTTGAGGGGCATGACTCAAAAGAACCCGATATTAAAGTGCGCGTTCCGCGAGGCGGAAGCGTTACCGCCAAACTGTAGCTAAACCAAGACACACGATATCTGAGGATCGCACAATGCGTAACTGGGCAGTGGCTGAGTAGAGATGGCTGGGTTATGCAATTTAAAATATATGCTTCATTTACCCGAGGACTACATGTTATGATGCGAAACCCCTGGGCTTTAACGTTTCAGCTAATCTTGAATTGAACAAGCTCAGGTTGGCCAATATAATGACTGCAATAATACGAATATGATACCCTAATAACAATAGTTCTCAGATCAATAGACAACCACGTTGCCAAAAGCTTAGTCATCGTGCATTCCTATCATCCCACGATGCCATTTAAACTGTTCTTATAAGTAGCCTGACTAGATATGCACTCAGGGCCATGGGTTTATCAATTCTATCATTGTTGTAGAATCCCGAGTAATATTGCAAATCAGTTGACAGTCACAACAAGCTGCGTTGTATCCTGAGTCAAAATGGCAGCCCAATTTGAAGCTGCAGAGGCTCGCAACAAGCTCGAGGATCTCTCTGGAATTCAGCTTGAGCCGGGCGAGAACCCATACAACGCCCTCATCAAAGCCTGCAATGATGATCCGGTAGGTGACTGTCATTCAAACTTGTTGTTCCCAAACTCACAATGTCAGGCTGAGGTCCAAACTCTGTACTCTGTCCACCGAACAAAGAGGAACGGCCAACAAGCGGAGAAGCTTTTGTCCTCTGACTTCAAGGAACTGGTCATTGACCAGACACTTCTACGGCTTGAAGACCCGACTGTAGAGCCGGGATTTCGTGACAATAGGAACTGTTTGGTTATCTGGGCCAGACCCCCAGACCATGTTATCCGCTTAGCCTCCAAGGTCAATGAGTTACTCAAGAAGGCCGCACCCAGTGAGGAGATTCAGTTCCATAGTCAACTGGCACATACTGACCGTTGAAAGGTGTCTGGCTTATGCCTTCGCATAGGATGCATTTGACAACCCTCGAGGTTGCGTTCTCCAAAACACCCCAGGAGATTGCTGCCTTCGTAACGACTCTGAGACCAGCTATCCCTGACATTGTGAACTACCCATATCGTCACAGGTCTCGCCTTGTCAAGCCTATGGTTTCTTATGATTTGTCTGCTTTTGCCCTCTCGTTTCTTCCAGCATCAGGTGAAGCAGCACTCTCCCCTCCTCTCACCGAGCCTGTTATTACAGAGGGGATCACGCAAGGAGACGCTTACACATACCACCATCTGCGTCGCGACGTGTACGACAAGGTACAGGAAAGCGGCGTCGTGGTTGGATCAAGATATCAAGTTCCCAGTGCGCACATCACGCTTGGACGCTATCTGAATCACGATGACCATGACACGCCAGAGAAGAGGGCAGCCTGGGTAAAAGCCATTGACGAGGTCAATGCATGGCTAGAGAAGGAGGTCTGGGATAATCCTGACTCCGAGTACAATGCTGGCGAGTGGCTAGTCGGCCATGAGAGAGGACTGGATGCACGAAATGGCACACTCTGGTATGGAGGCGGCAAGACTATAATGCTGGGTGAAGGATTTTAGAATAGCATCGGAGCTTTAGACCTATAGACCAATACATCGTTGCTTGAAGCTTTCTCAACCATGACCATGACTCATGAGCCCTAACTTGCTTGATGTTGAGGGGTAACGACTCAGCCCTTGAAAACGGTTCATCACCATGAATGCACGTTATTGTGCTTTGCTTCAGAAAATTCGTGTTGGTGCAACACAGAGACTTTTTTTTTTTCATTCGTTCCCTATGAAACATGCCTCAAATCGAGGGCGTGTACCTCCTTTCGCCTGTGTCCATCCATGATGCCCAAATGCCGCCGAGGTAAGCATAGAAATGGTGACCCTGAGACCCCAAACACAAAGCACTTAGAAAACCAGAGCAGCACCCTTTGTCTTCTTGTCACCACTGTTTTCAATGTCAGTATATTGCAGAGTCCGTGGAGCCTATAGATCACGTACCCAAGCTCGAAGTGCTTGCATCGCTTCAGCGCCAGCTGGAGCTTGGTCTTGCACTTGACACACTCCAATCGCAGAACAACCTTCTTGGTAGTCTTGGCCTTCTTGTGGAAGACAGGCTTGGTCTGACCACCATAACCGGACTGCTTGCGGTCATATCGGCGCTTACCCTGAGCGAACAGGGAGGCCTTGCCAGCCTTGTACTGGGTGACCTTGTGCTGGGTGTGCTTGCGGCACTCCTTGCCCTTGCAGTAGGTGTTGCGCGTCTTAGGGATGTTGACCTGTAGGAGCCAGAATGTTAGCCATCTGGTGATGTTCGAGGATCAAGACCTCTGTCCAGATCTCAGCATATCGAGTCGCACGCCCCCCAAGACAGTTTGAGAGAAAAGATTGAACCGTCGGAAAGGATTTGAAGGGCGGAAAAAGTGACACATTCAAGAAGTATCGTCGGTTCGAGATTGACGTGGTCGTTTCGAGTTCGTGTCCCTTCATGTTGCTCCAAAATTTCATCCCACTTTCTCCCAGTGACTGTCATGGTGCGCGAGTGGTCGAATGGCTTCGAATGGCTTGAGATACGGCATTGCCTTCTCAACAATACGATGGTGCTATTGTTGATGCTGCTAATGAGGTTTTGGGCTGCAGCGACGTACCATTTTGACGACGATGTACGGTGCCGTTCTTTGGGTGTGTTTGGTGATGCAAGTTCCAAAGACTGGCTAAATTGAGGTTTTGGTGTGATTTCTCACTTTGTGGGCAGCCGACCCTACCTAGCCCCATCTGGCGGTATGGCACTCGCTTGCATCAGCCACATTTGAGCGCCTGAGATATAGGGCAACCATGATTGGCGCCTCATCTCGGTGAGGCGAAGGTGAAGGTACGTACCGTGGATCTCACCCCACGCTGATGGAAAGGACAGACTACGACCGGCCCCACCATTCCATCGGGATCTTGAGCGCATCCAAGGTGTTCTCAAGGGACATTTTCAGGGACAACAGTTATCCGCATTCAAAATACGTTTCCAAAGCGTTAACCAAGATGGACCCCTATTCGACCGAAGGCGAATTAATCAACATTCATAACCATTTTCATCAGGGCCAGTATCAGGAAGTCATTGAATTTGATACCTCTTCCTTCTCCCCTGACAACGCTCTTCCCGCGCGCGTTCTTGTCCTCCGAGCTCGACTGGCTCTTGGACAGGCAGAAGATGTTCTCGATGACGTGAAGGGAGATTCTCAGCCTGAGCTCCAGGCTCTGGGCGCTCTTGCTGAGTTCAACTTGGGCAAGGCCGATTCTGCGGTGGAGACGATCGAGAAGCTGGCCTCTTCAGCTGCCGACAACACAACGGTTCAGGTTATCGGAGGAACGGTACTCCAAGCCGCTGGAAAATCTGAAGAGGCTCTTGCTCTTCTCACTCAACATCAGGGAAGCCGTAAGAGTACCCAGAGGTTGTAGATTGCTTAGAATGCTGCTGACCGCTATTATCCAGTCGATGCTGTCTCTCTTATCGTCCAGATCCATCTGCAACAAAACCGAACCGACCTCGCCCTGAAGGAAGTATCCGCCGCAAGAAGATGGGCTCAAGATAGTCTCTTGGTCAACTTGGCTGAGTCGTGGGTTGGATTAAGAGTCGTAAGTGTTCTACATGTTCGGGAAGTACATTCACTGAGAAGGTGCAGGGTGGTGAGAAGTACCAGCAGGCGTTCTACGTCTTTGAGGAGCTCGCCCAAGCTCCCTCGACCTCATCAGTTCGAAGTCTTGTCTCGCAAGCTGTCTGCGAACTGCACCTCGGCCGAACAGAAGAAGCCCAAGCTGCTCTCGAACAGGCCATGGAGAAGGACGCTAATAACGCTGACGCCATTGCCAACCTGCTGGTTCTCAATGTTATTTCCGGCAACCAGTCCGATGAATTCGCACAGTCAGTCCCGTTGTCCGATTCCAATCTTTAAACAAGGCCTATACTAATATTTACAATAGGAGATTGAAGAGCGTCAAGCCTAACCATCAATTCTTGGCTGATTTGGAGGAGAAGAGCGCTCTTTTTGATAAGGCTGCCACGAAGTATAGCCCCAAGGTGTCGGCATGATTTAGACTAGGCGTATCAATTGCTAAAATTAATGGCGGGCGCATTATTCATAGAGGATTGGACCCTCTTGGCAATGATTATTGAGATCTTGAACGTGTTTTGCCATGTTAACCGAAAGCACGTTCGAGCCATATAAAAGTAACAACGGGAAAGCGAGGATCGTCAAAATAAATCAGGGTCCATTACTGCAAAGAATTAGATTTAACACTGGCAAGGGTATATACTGCCACTTGTGTGTGGACTTGCAATTCTCAGCCTTCTGAATGACGGGTATTTCTTGGTAGAAGTATAGCAAGGTCTGGCATGGTTCTGAAGACCACTTTTGTCGAGATACCGTCTTTTGGTTCATTGCCAAAAGGGATAATTTATTCGGGTGAGCAGGCGTATTACCTTGCTCAAAAGTTCAGACACTAGAGCATCCATATCATAAAAGGGCCTGTCAATTCTTTCTATGCCGTCAATCCTAAACCCCGTGAAGAAAAGAGAACAAGTCTCATGTACCCATGTCATAAAGCATCATGACGGCCCACACGAAACTCCCGAATTTCCCAACCAAGATGTCATCATCATTCGCTAACGCTCGACTCGGCACTGAAGCCATCTTACAAAATCTTTTGTCTAAGCATTGGACGCAATTGCTCATTTCTTCTTGTTGGGGAACTTGGGAGCGCCAATGTCGCTACCTCGCAGCTTGACATTGAGCACTCGCTCCATGGCACCAAGCACCTTCTGATCGGGGGCGGCAGTGCCTCGCTCGAAGTCGGCGACGATAGCCTGGGTGGTGTTGCATCTGGTAGCAAGATCCTTCTGTGTCATCTTAGGCTCAACTTGCTGACGAGCCTTGGAGATGACATCGCCAACAGTCTTGCCGATGGTGTTGGGCTTAATGATGTCGTCGGATCGATCGACCTTTGTCATACGCTGACCCTCTGGTGCAGAACCCTGCAAAATGGTTAGTGTGTGTTACAGGGAGACGATGGCTATACATACGGCATTGGCAGAAGAGTACTTCTTCTCGGTTGTGAGGCCGCCAGCTCGTTGGGCAGCGTTCAAAGCAGCCTTTCCTCGAACAACAGTCTCTCGCTGGGCGGCGCCAGAGCCACGGGTGCGGCTGCCAATCTTGGTGGTGGCATCCCAGTCATCCATTTTGAAGATATGAAGTTTTGTCGAAAGAAAATGTGTGTTTTAGAGCGAGGTTTGGCTCGATATGGCGATGTGGAAGATGTGTTGTATGTTGTGTATGTAAGAATGGAATATAGATCAAGCTGAACTTCTGGGCGACAAAGAATTTATGGGGATGGTGATGGAATGGGCGGAGGGGTTTTGAGCCTGGCCTTGGGTCACTGAGTCAATCGGCGGGGGACTATAATTGGCACCGTGCATCGGTGGCCTCTCTTTGCATGCGCCTTGTTACTCCCGTGGTAAGGCTAGTAAGGCTGCCTCGAATTTGGTTACCAAAGCCCTGGAGATAAGAGTGCAGCCAGACATCTGTGTGTTAATTTTCATTCGCACCGCCACTGGTGGCCCATGTGTCGCCTCTTCTCACCCCATAGAAGGTGCTAGACTTTCTGGACGGGAACCCAATTTCGAGACGGACTAGGGACCGGGGCACGGAGACGCCTATGTCGGTGCTGATGCAAGATGGGTCCGGTCTGACTGAGCGAAAAGACTCAATAACGATGAAGCGGGACCTGACGTGCCTGACAAACTGACGTGCTCTCGTGCTCTCGTGCTCATTCATCTTACACTGACTATAGATGACTCGTAAATATTCTATCGTTCTTGAGATGATGACTAATGACAAGCAATGCTTGGAGCTCAACTGCTTACTGGCTCATGTATCGATAAAATGTCCATCCCGTAATGCCAACTACAGTACCTTGATGGACAGGTTTTAACCTCGGGCTTCCTTCGTAGATATTTGGACAAAGACCCTCCTTTGCCTTTTCTCTTGCATCACTCACCTCACCCGCGAAGCTGCTGAGGTATCATCTTGGCTTTTCAAACAGAGATGCATCATCGACCTTGGTTTGCTTATGGACGGCTTGTTCGATGACTCGCGGCTTCTATCGGCGGCCGTCCTCGCCGCAGACTTCGTTGATGTACTGTTGAAGAAATGGTGGGATCTTATTGCCATCTTGGCTACAGCTTGGGTATATTTTGTACTTGCAAGGAGACTCGACATTCTGCTTACCCTCGGCTTTGTCGCTTGGAAGCATGCTTCTGTGATGACCTCGCTTGCAAGACACATCCAATCACGGTACATCACGGAAGCCGCATTCAGAGTATGCGCAATATTTCTAGTTGGTCACTATGTCTCAAGGTGGATTGCCAATCGCAGGGTCAATCCCACTGCTAGGACTGCTCATCCACTGTTGATTCCTCGTCGAATAATACACCATAGGGCATATCACCAGAAGCATTCTTTTGCTTATCCATACCTCATACTTGGCATCCCGATAGAGGTCTCGGATAACGCCAATAGAATTATGTCTGAAGATGCTCACGGTCCACCGTCTTAGTTCACACAATTGTTCGGGTTGACAAACTTCTTTGAGGTTCGTCCAGTTGATCACATACAACGCGTACGTTCCGACAGTGGCTGGTGTGGAAAATTGGGTGCATATCTAGGGTCTGAGGTTTGTTAAGCCATCTTATAGTTGATCTCAAACTGACAGGCGTAGGGTATTGAAGCCTCGCGATATCCGTATGCCTATCTCGTGACTGCCGCACAGTTCCCAGGCTTTCGCTTTAAACCGGCAACCTTCTGGTTTCTTTACTCATCGGACAAGGTCCTTCAGGCAATCATTCTGGAGATGAGCAATATCTTCGGAGAAAGACATCCCTATCTTGTCACGAGAGAATTGGAGAAAGAAGACGAGCATGTTCATAATATGACCCAGAACGACCAGGGACTTCAGTGCTCTCAAATAAAAATGACATGGCGAAAGAGGTTTCATGTTTCACCTTTCAACTCGCGAAGGGGATCATACTCTATACTTGCCAAAGATCCCCTTGGGACTGGAATGTAAGGATTTCGAGGACTCGACATCTCTATCACCCTCTCTTCGTCAAAAGAACAGCCGAAACTTTTTGCAAAATTGCTCTCTGAAGGCAAAACCATTGATCTCGACAGAATAAGCACTTTAGGGAAAGTCGGTTTCGTCTTAAGCTGGCTCGGTTCGGTTCTAGCCATTCTTCCTCGATTCATGATGCAATCAACCATCCTCTTCTTCAAGCATAATCTTCATTTCTGGTATCGACCAGGACCTTTGAAGGAAAGCATAGGACTGTCAGCTAATTGGATTGAGGAAATTCTCGAACAAGTATTTCGTGCATACTTGAAGTATCTTGTCCAACGATCAACCGCGCCTGTCACTATTCTATACACGCCAGGGGGAGTTGCTGAGGCGTCTGAGCAGACATTCATCTCACCCTCCACGTGCGGCCCTGGAGACTCAGATTTCGAGATCAAGATCAAAGTGTTGGCGCCGATTTTCTATTCACGCTTCGTTCACTATGCGCATGATTCTGAGGCCATCTTCTGCGAGGTGGCTGAAAGCTGTACCCTTTGGACTGACAAGCCGGAACAGCTGACAAGAGTGTTTTTGAAGAAGGGTTCTCCACCTATCCATGCTTCCAATCTGCTTGGCTATGTGCTGTTTCAGCTCATCAAAAACCTCAGACGCCGGCCTGATAAGATTCAGAGACCATTGACGTCTACCGATAGACATTCGTCCTCAGTTAAGGGCATTGATATCCGGGGGTTTCGAATTTCATCAATGGACGCCTTTGTTCTTGAACAAGGAGATGAAGAACTCAAAAACGCGTATCTGAGGTCTGTGGTTCGCCTCTTTGTGGCTGATCGCATTGCCATGAGCAGCGTCAGCCTACTTGGCACGATGGAGCTCATAGGAAGAGTGGGTGTCTCATGGGTGCTGGCATTGCTCATTACGCAGACTATTGTGGGCTTCTCATGATACTCATAATGTCACGGACAGGAGCATGGGAAGCGCCCATCCATTGTTGATGGGCTGAAACAGGAAATTCGGTTCAAAAAGCCCATCGATCATTCACGGGTCAGCATCCTGCTTATACCATACGTCCGGGTCAACCGATATTGATACGATTGAGAGACGACTTCAGAACAGGATAAACCAACGACGAGTTAAGACCATTGACTTACCAACCAGCACCATGACCACATATAGCCCAGGCGCTGGGGTCTCCACCTGCCCCGCGAATCTTATCATCGTTCTGAATGATGTGAGCTTACTGTCTCGAATTTGCAATCAAGAGCTTCTTAAAGCTCTAGGAGTTGCTTGAGCGACAGTAGTCTACTGCTAGAATGTCATTGCAAATACGAACTACTCCGTATACAATAACCATGGCGTACCCCTGCATATGTTCGGCATATTTCAAATCGTCTCAATTCCAAATACTATACGCATGAAGCCCCGCTCATGCTTCCGGGGCTTCATGCTTCGTCATTGAGACTACTCCCTGAAGAATGACAAATATCTCTGTCAACGTCAACAGCACTTGGTAAGAGAGCCAGGGGGCCAATGAACTAAGGCTGACGATAGGACTCGTCAATGGTATATGGCTGCGTACCAGTAACGGTATCCCAACGACCTGAGTATCTGGAATTGAACGATGGTTTGGACAGAATTTGAGTATTTGGGAGTGTCAGACGAAGGATGTAACGCCGCTTACTAGGCTAGCGCTCATGTCAAGCTTTGTTGCCAACACGAAGCTGTACACAAATCGAAGCATGCAGCTCCAGTTTACGCCCGTCGTTCCTAGTTCGACAACACATCCTTCGTTAACCTGAAGATCATTCTCAACGTCATCCAATCACCGCCCCACCACCAAATCCCCTGTGTTCATTCATCATACTGTACCGTTACTCCCAGCACTCCCCATCACTGACAAGAGTTCGGGATTTCCCTTTACCCCGCTATGGCCCCTCATGGAGCTTTCGAGAGCTTCTCTAGAGGTTTTAAAAGCTCTCTGTTCCCCGTTTCAGAGGGGATCTTTCAGTTCAGACATCAGTCCTCGACTTCGTATAACATCCTATCAACACACTCTTGAACAATTACAATGCCTCTCTCTGGACACTGCCTTTGCAAAGCCGTCACCTACAAGGTCGACGACGAGCCTCTTCTGGTTGGCTACGATCACTGTGACGATTGCCAGCGCCAGAGTGGTTCTACTTACTGTACGTCCCAGCTCCACGAGCCAACGATGCTTGAATAGATCAGGCTGACATCTGTTACTTTAGCTCTCGTGGCTGTTGTCAAGAAGGACAAACTCACAATCACCGGCCCCGTCAAGACCTACTCTGGCAGTAAAGGCTCGTCAGGCAATATTGTCCACCGTCTCTTCTGCCCCGAGTGCGGCTCTCCCATCGCCCATGACCCCGATGCTGCTCCTGAGATCATTGCGCTCAAAGCCGGTACTCTCGACACTGAGATCAAGAAGAACCTGAAGCCTGTGAGTATAAACCGCCACATGTCGATGCTACTGGTAACTGACCTTAGTCGTAGGACACCGAGATCTGGACCGTCAGCAAGCTGCCCTTCTGCCAGGAGCATCTTGCTAAACCCTTCTCCCACATGCCCGAGTAAAACATGACACTGGAAGGATATGATAGGGAGAGTTAGCGACTTGTAAAGAAAGGCTACATGCCTACAAATGGTTCATAAAAATACAAAAATCTAAACATATTCACAAGCAGTAAAATAAGGATTGATGTGGTCATCACAAGTTTATCTAATAATTCATTCTCTAGATAGTCTATGTGCGATCGAATCGAGCAAATTCTTTTTCGTTAAACCCAGAAGTCATCCGACATTAAATCATGATAGTAAATCTATACCCTCATACAAGCGCAACACACAACACCGCCATCATCACCGCCACTGTGATAGCGGGCTTCTCATAGGCGGCTGCATCGGCCTTGGGAAATTCCTTTTGTAAACGGCCGGTTTCACTGGCCTGTGCTGTGAAGCAACTCGCTGTGCCGCAATCATATCCGTCTGGACAGCATCCAGCGACTGGGCCGGCATCTCGACCACAAAGGAACCAGCCATCTGCGCAAGTTGATGAGGGTCCCGGGGCAGGTGGAGCATCGGTTGCAAGGACGACCACAGTCGCGCCGTTTGAGACGATGGTTGTCGAAGGAGCAGGGCAATCATGAACATCACAGTTTCGACCTGTTCGACAACACCCGCCCCCGTGAGTGGCGAGACAGCCGTAGAAGCCTGTGGGACAGCCTGTTTGTGTCTCTCCATCGTCGCTTGATGTTACCGAGGTGCCAGTTGGGCGATACGGAGCGATTCCAGTGACCGAGCCAGTCGCTGTAGGTGTCGCGGTCACAGTACTATCTTCTGTCTCAGACTCGACTTCAGTTTTGGTCTCAGTTGTGGTTCCAACTTCGGAAGTCGTAGGCTCTCTAGTGGGCTCAACCTCTGTTTCCGTCTTGGTAGTAGGTTCGACTGTGGATACACCTGAAGTTGTTTCTTGAGAAGTTGGGAGGACTGTCGTTTGATCTTGAGTTGTGGTTCTCGTCTGTGTAGCAACAGCACTTGGGACGCCTGATTAAAGTCAATATTGGTCTAAGCATTGCAGGTATTCACTCACAGCCCAATCCTTGGCAAACATATCCCGGAATACAGCATCCTCCGCCAAGTTCTGCAGAGCAACTCGTAGCTCCCTCAGGGCACGCTCCAACACCTCCACCACAAGACGCGCCGTCCGGGCAGCACGCGATGCCTCCCGCCACAGTATTGCCAACATTCACACAATACGTTCCCTCCTGGCAGCACTTGACTTCGGAATCAATGTCAGAGCAGCTGTTCATCCCCTTAGGACAAGACGACCTCCTCTGTAGCAACGCCAGTACCTCTGCGGCTCGGCGCAGCAGGCTCTCGTGGGACCCTTCACTGTGAGGAGCGAACGCGGGACGGTAGAAGCGCTCTGTGCCATTGAGGCTCACGAGTTTGTCATCTTGCTCTTCAAGGAACGATATGGCGGCAGCGGCAGCTTCGCGCGGAGCAAGACCGTGTAGTGGTGCGAAAGCGAGATGCTCCCTAAGGAGCTTGTCGTGCGAACCAGGGGCGACCTTCCGGATAGCTATTGGTGAACCCGATTCAGCGAGGGCCTGAGGAGGAAGTAATGTAGCGAGACACAACAGAAGAGCTGATATGGATCGCATTGCCGTATACTGAGGAAGTTGTGGAAAGCTCAGGCTCAACTAGTCACGCGTTGAACTCTCGTTGGGCTCATGGAATTTCAAGCGACAGCGGCGGTGAACAACTAAATGTGTGATGGGTGTTACTATTGTGAATGCTTACACCGCCACACAGTATGAGCCAAATGCAGTTGCCAGACACGGGTTAAAGAATATCAGGAAATACCACTGGGCTAAGGTATTGTTCAGGTTATAAGGTACACGATGAACGAGACAGGGCATGATGCTGCCGATGGGGTATGACAACGACAACTCAGCGTTTTTTTAGGTGGCTTGTCAATAATTAACTGGGTGGCTGGGCGACGGTTAGGTGAAGATATGACAGGGCCACAAGATGGCTCTATCGTTACCTAGACTGGCCCAAATGCGTGCTCCAGCACTTGATTAAGTTACAGTGAGGACATTCATTCTACTAATTGGCCGTAGCGCTGAAATTTATACGCATCAGACTGAGAGCCGTAGAAGAGTCGTCTGTATGTACGGGGCAAAGGAGGAGTCATGATGGCTGGCGGCGTGGCGTGCAACATCATGCAGGGTCTCACAAGCTAGCCTCATGAGACGTACTCCAGCAACTACAGTGACAATCAAGTAAGTTCTCCATAACTGCTTAGCACTCAATAAGTTAGATACTGCTTTCCACATGTGTTTCGTCTAGTATACATCGTTATCATACATGGTTTTCTATGTCCCCAATGCCTAACACCCAAGCGCCACCCAACCGTCGTCGTGTTATACATATCTAAAACTACAATAACGGCACCCAGGTCTTAGGCAGTCTAATGCTCTTAGAACACCAAATCGTCATTTTTATCGAGCTTTTGATCGTCGGGTTGTTTTTGCTCTGCCTCCGTAGCAGCATCAACTTCAGATTCCTCGCCAGTGGTCTTTACTTCAGAAGAACCATCACTTCCAGCTTCAATGAGCTTCGTCGCTATGGTCCTGCTCCCTACATCGCCAGAACTGGCCTCCGAATAAGCCAGTCTGGTCGTGGGCTCAGCTGGCTCTAATGAGACAGTCACAGGTTCCTTAACGAAGGAATGACACAAGAGGCCTGCCGCAACACTGACGTTCAGACTATCCACACAGCTTCCTTGAACAAACCGAGGTACTGATAGCTCATAGTCGGCAGCAACCTTGATAGATTTCGAAAGTCCATAGCCCTCATTGCCAAGAATTAGTAGACACGGATGTTCGTTTAGTGGGCTTTGTGCCTCAATCGTGTCTGTTGACACGAACTTGCTCCCATGCTTTCGAACAAGCTTTCGATCAGGCGGCGCCACCGCAGCGTATGATTTCCAGCCAGCTTTCTGGGAGCCTTGGACGAACTTCACAGGATCATCCACCGCGAATAATGAGACTTCCTCCACTGCACCGGCAGCGGACTTGAGAACAACAGGTGTGAGTGTGGAGGATCCCCGGTTCGTGATACCGACGGCGTCAACGCCGAGATAGCTCGCAGTGCGAATGATGCCGCCTAGGTTCCCCGGGTCGAGAATCTCGTTGAGCAGCAAGACAAAAGGCTTGGGCATCACATCATTGGACCGCCGAATAAATGTGTCGGTGCCATTGATCGTTGCCTCTTCCTTGGTTTGATGATCAAGGTCCACGTGAAAGCCCAGGCGACCAGGACTTTCCTCTAACTTGCCAAGAGATTTGATGGGGATCTGGGGTAGAGGGGAGGCTTCAAGCACGAAGCCATTGTGAGGTCGCCCCATGCTCATCTTATCCATGATTCGTTGCTCTTCAGGAGGCACGATTTTTATGGGCACGTTGAGTTTCTTCGCCATTCGCGTCAGGGTAACAGTATCCGCGTTATACTTTCGGTTCTCATTGGCATGTATGTAGAGATTATACAACTTTCGTCGATTCTGCTCCAGTGCTGCTTTGACAACTGATCGACCGTATAGGAACTGAGAAGCAGCGGTAGTGTATTTGAGGGTCATGGCCATCATCTCCTTCTTCTTTCCACGCTTGATATCGCCAGAGTTATCTCCTTGGTCATTCTGCCGGTCTTCTCGAGCGTTGTCATGACGAAAGTCGCTAGGCTGTGAACGATCGAATCTCCGCTGTGATCCGTTAAATTCATCGCTGGACCATCCACCAGAGATATTTGGCTGACGATCTTGACGGTCGAAGCGGCCAAAACTTTGTTGTGAATCTTCAGGGCGTCGTATTGAGCGATTGAATTGCTGACTTAATTTCTCGAACTTCTCGTTTGATGGCTCTCGTCGTTCGTGTCGTGCATCATTATCCCCATTTCTGGACCCAAACGTGCGCTCCCTTTGAGTTTCAGGGAATGGTCGCGGTCGAACGGGCTGCTTTACGTTCAAACTGTCGGCCACCTCTTTGAGGTCGCCATACTTCATTCGGTGTACGAAGCTGCGATTTCCGAATTCGTTTTCAGGATCGGCGAATCGTCTCCTCCTGGTTCGGCGCCCTATGCCTAGTTCTTCTCTCTCTTCCCGTTCCTTCTTTTCCTCCTCTTTTTTCCTTAATTTCTTCTTCAGCTTTTGTTCCTGACGCCAATTTCGTGTGCCACCGGAGTCGACGGCTCTTGCACTGAACTTTGCCAAAAAATCGTCTCGGGGTCGGTTGGGAGGCTCTTTAGGACGAACGAGTCGCTCGCCTCCTACCTTTCGTCGACCAGTGTCACGATAGGCATTGCGGGTGTCGAAGCTGTCTGGGCCGTTTTGAGTTCGTTCAGATCTGATCGATCCCCGGATGATGGCTGAAAGACCTTTTGCGCGAACAAAGATGGGGGCGAAACTCCTGGAAGCGGGATGAAGCCTTGCTAATGGGCGGTTTAGAGCAACAATCCTCAGTTGCGTAGGGGTAAGCATTGCATAACGTGGCTATAT